>PVIW01001285.1:201931-316812 GCA_004026585.1 Noctilio leporinus | reverse complement strand
CAGTATGGGGTTTCCTTAAAAAACTAAAAATGGAACTGCCTTTTGATCCAGCAATTCCACTACTTGGACTATACCCAAAGAATCCTGAAACACCAATTCATAAGAACCTATGCACACCTATGTTCATAGCGGCACTATTTACAATAGCCAAGTGCTGGAAACAGCCTAAGTGCCCATTAGTGGATGATTGGATCAAAAAACTTTGGTACATTTACACAATGGAATTCTATATGGCAGAAGGAAAGAAGGAACTTGCACCCTTTGCAACAACATGGATGGACTGGAGAGTATTATGCTTAGTGAAATAAGCCAGTCAGTGAAGGACAAATATCACATGATCTCACCCATTACGGGACAATAATGAGCAAAACTAACAACAAGCAAAACAGAACCAAGTATACGAATACAAGGAATAGGCCTTCAGTGGTCAGGGGGAATGGGGTTTGGGGGAGGGGAGAGGTAGAGGCAAAGAAGGGGAGCAGCTTAGACAAGAACCTAGTATAAAGGAACCATGGACATGGACAACAGGTGGGATTGACTTTGGGGGGAATGGGTGGGTGGGGAGGGGGACAGAGGGGAGCAAAAAGGGGATGGATGTAATACAACAACAATAAAATTTTTTAAAAAAATTAATAAAAAAAATATGTTTCTCAGCATCCCATGCAGGTAAATATGTCTTATGACCAGATTCTAGACAGTGAGCTATATAAGGAATGATCAAGAAAAAAGAAAAAGAGCTCACTGATATTACAACCATGAGAGCTGATACACAAAGTTCAGTGGAGTTGGAAGGTAACAATGTAAAAATTTCCTAGAAGGAGAAAAAAAATGATGAAAAGAGAAAATGGAGAAAAAAGGACTTAAAGGATTAAACCAGAAGTGTCCACATCCATTTAAGGAAATATTCTAATTAGGGTCTAAAATGGCAGAAAAAGGAATTATCAAGAAATTGTATAAGGACATTTCTGAGAATTAAAGGACATGATTCTCAAGTTTTTAATTACTGCATCTCCATCTGAATGAGAAAGCACATGATCCTACATGAAGAAATATTAACACTGCTGGTTAGATCAGTGCTTCTCATAGTAATGTGCATATAAATCAACTATAGATCTTGTTAAAATGCAGATTCTAAATCAGTAGGTCTTCCCTGCCTCTCTCCCTTCCCCACTCTCTAAAAATAAATAATGAAGTCTTAAAATATATATATATATATATATATATATATATATATATATATATATATCTGAAGACCTATATATATATATATATAGGTCTGAAGTGGAAGCATAGGTAATGTGTTCTAATAAGCTCTCAGATGATGCTGATGCTGATGCTGATGCTGATGCTGATACTAATGCTGGCTGTGATTATACTTGGAGTTACAAAATGCTAGCAGATGGGTGTAATGGCTTCAATTTTGGAGAGAAAATGTCTCAAAAACCAGAATTCTATATTCTGGAGGTAGAATAAAGTCATTTGCAAACACAAGGTCCTCAAATGCTATCTCTTATGCCTGAAGCTAGAAAAATGAAGGACCAATCAAAAAGGAGTAAGACATGAGACCTAGGAGAAAGCAGTGTAACGTTACAAAATAGTGACTTTGGTCACAAAACTCAGAGATAAATCTGATGGAAAAGGTAAAACACAGAGTAAGAAAATAATTGCTGTTTCAGGATTCTTAGGGTAAAATCCCAGCAGTAGAATTGCTGGATCAAAAGGCAGTACCATTTTTAAGGAAATTCTATACTGTTTTTCCACAGTGGCTGCTCCAGTCTGCATTCACACTAACAATGAACTAGGGTTCCCTTTTCTTTGCATCCTCACCAGCACTTGTTTGTTGATTTGTTAATGATGTCCCTTCACTTATTAGGTCAAGTAATTTTTTCATGGAGTCTATAGTGTTTGCTATGTGCACTATCATGTCATCTACAAATAATGAGTTATACTACCTCCTTTCAAATATGGATGCCTTTTATTTATTTATTTTTTTGTTGTCTGGTCTCTATAGCTAGATCTTCCAATACTTTGTTGAATAAAAATGGTGAAAGTGGATACCCTTGTCTTGTTCTGGATGTTGGAGGAAAGCTTTTAATTATTGCCTGTTGAGTATGATGTTGGCTGTAGGTTTCTCATATTTATTATGTTGAGGTATGTTCCCTCTATTCCCACTTTGCTGAGTGTTTTCATCATAAATGGGAGCTGTACTTTATCAAGTGCTTTTTCAGCATTTATTGATATGAGCATGTGATTTTTGTCTCATTTTATTTATGTGGTGTATTATGTTTATTTGTTTGTATATATTATACTATCCTCATATCCCTGGGGTGAATCCACTTGATCATGGTATATGATCTTTTTAATGTATTGCTGGATCCAGTCTGCCATATTTTGTTGAGGATTTTAGCATCTATGTTCATCAGTGATATTGGCCTATAGTTTTCTTTCTTTGTAGTATCTTGATCTGGTTTGGGGATTAGAATAATATTGGCCTCATAGAAAGAGCTTAGGAGTCTCTCTCTCTCTCTCTCTTTCCCTCTCTCTCTCTCTCTCTCTCTCTCTCTCTCTCATAGTTTGAGAAGAATAGGAGTTAGTTCTGCCCTGAATGTTTGGTAAAATTCACCAGTGTATCTATTGTGTTTGGGGCTTTCATGTGCTGGGAGTTTTTTGATTACTGTTTTAATGTCAATAGTTGTTGTCAGCGTATTCAGGCTTTTTGCTTCTTGATTCAGCTTTGAAAGATTATGTTTCCAGAAATTTGTCCATTTCACCCAGGTTGTCCAATTTCTTGCATATAGTTGTTCATAGTAATTTCTTAGAATCCTTTGTATTCCAATGGTAATGGTTGTAATTTCTCTTTTGTTTCTGATTTATTTATTTGGTTCCTTTTTTTATGAATTTGGTTAAAAACTTGTCAATTTTATTTATCTTTTCAAAGAACCAGCTCCTGGATTTATTGATCCTTTGAATTGTTCTTTTAGTCTCTACATCACTTAATTCTGATCTGATCATGATTATTTTCTCTTCAGATCACTCTGGGTTTTGTTTGTTGTTGTTCCTCTAGCTCTTTTAGATGTAGGTTTAGGTTGTTTATTTGAAATCTTTCTATCTTCTTTGGGTAGGCCTGTATTGCTATGAACTTTTGACTGAGGACTGCCTTCACTATGTCCCATAGATTTGGGGCTATAGTGTAATCATTTGCATTGTTTCAAGAAACTTTCTGATTTCTTGTATGGTCTCATTGTTGATCAATTCATTATTTAATATCATGCTATTCAGTCTCCATGTATTTGAATATTTTTAAATGTTTTCCTTGAGTATCGTTTCTCATTTCAAGCCATTGTAATCTGACAAGATGCTTGATATGACTTCAATATCTTTGAATTTGTGGAGGCTTGTTTTGTGTCCTACCATGTGGTTTATCTTTGAAATGTTCAATGTGCATTTGAAAAGAATATGTGTTTTGCTTCTTTAGGGTGAAAGGTTCTGTATATATCAATTAAGTCCATTTGATCTAGAGTGGTGTTCAATGTTATGATATGCTTGTTTATTCTTTGTTTGGAAAATCTATTCATTGTTGATAATGGGGCATTCAAATTCCCTATGATGGGTGTGTTGCTCTTGATATCTTTCCTGAAGTCCTCCAAAATTTTCCTTATATATTTGGGTGCCCCTATGTTGTGTGCATATATGGTTTCAAGGATTATATCTTCTTGATGAAATTTTCTCTTATGTGTTATGAAGTATTTTTCTTTGCCTCTTCTTATGGCTTGTTTTGAAATGTACTTTGTCTAATATAATATTGCTATCCAGATTTTTTTCTGGTCCTTTGGCTTAATATATTTTTTCCATCCCTTTATTTTCAGCCTGTATATATCTTTTGTTCTGTGGTGCTATCCCTTATAGATAGCATATATGTGGGTCATGTTTTCTTATCCATTCAACTACCCTATGTCTTTTGATTGGCGTATTTAATCCATTTACATTGGATTAAATAGGGGGTTATTACTGATAGGTACTTATTCATTACCATTTTTTCCCTTTGTACCTGTGTTGCTCTTTCTCTATCCACCTTCTTAAAGCAGTCCCTTTAGCACCTCTTGCAGTGCTGGTTTGGTGGAGATGTATTCTTTTAGCCTTCTTTTGCAGGGAAACTCCTTATTTTGCTTTCAATTTTAAATGAAAGCCTTGTTGTGTAGAGTACTTTTGGTTGCAGGCATTTGCTTTTCATTACACAGAATATTGATTGCCATGCCCTTCTGGCTTGTAGTGTTTCTGTTGATAAATAAATTGATAGCCTTATTGAAGCACCCTTGTATGTTACTAATTATTTCCTTGTTGCTGTCTTTAAGATTCTTTGTTTTTGTATTTTGCATTTTAATTATGATGAATCTTGGAGTGGACCTCTTTGGATTCATCTTGATTAGGACCTGTGCTTCCTGAACTTGCATGACTTTTTCTCTCATTAAGTTGAGGAGGTTTTCTGTCATTACTTTTCAATAGGTTTTCTATTCCCTGTGCCTCTTCTTCACCTTCTTTTAGCCCTATGATATAGATATCATTATGCTTCATGTTGTCCTGAAGCTCCCTTTAATCCTTTTTATTCTTTTTAAGTCTTTTTTATTTTGCTGCTCTGTCTGGGAATTTTTTTCTACCTTGTCCTCTAGCTTGCTGATTCAGTCCTGGGCTTCATCTAGCCTGCTTATAATTCCTTCTACTGCATTCTTCAATTAAGAAGTTGTATTCTTCATTTCCTCCTGGCTTTTATTGATAGTTTCTATGTCATTTTTCATGCTGGTGTAGTTCTCAGTAAGCTCCTTGTAGCTTCCCTGGAGTTCTTTGTAGTTTTCACTGAGCTCCTTGAACATCCTTAAACACTTGTTTTGAAGCTGATGTCTGATAGTTTGTCTCAGTTTTATGTAGCACTCTTTCTGGGGATTCCTCACTTCATTTCAATTTGGTATTGTTTGTATGTCTCCCCATTTTAGTTTTCAAGAAAACTTCTTTCTTGTTTCTGCTTCTTAGGGTAATCTCTTTTGATTCCCTGTCTTTGTGGCATTAACTTCTGTTTTGAGATGTCTGTGGGACTCAGTGGTGCAGTGTCCTGGATATCCTGAGCTTGATGCTCTTGGGATGCCCTTTATGCTGTTTATGTGGGTTCTTTGGTTGCAGTTGGTTTTGGTTGCTGTTGGATTATTCTTTGGTGGGTCTTTTTCTCTGGCATCTATTGAGAGTCATGCTAATTACACACATAACACATCTTGTATGTTATTGTCTAGATGCTATCAGAACAAAACAAAATAGCACAGGAAACAAATCCACATCCACGAAAATAACCTCCATCCACAATCATACTATCAACAACAAATAACCAATATTAATAAAGGTATAAAGAAGTTAAGACTATTATAAGAAAGGGAAAACAAAGATGAGATAACTAACCAAAAGAAAAATGCTTTTGAGAGGGTAGAAGCAGGAACAATAGTAAGAGTAGGGAATAGAAACAGGGCAAAGAGAGAAAGAAAATAAAATGTACATCATAAATAAAAAAAGGGAGGGAAGAGTGCAGAATGTAGTAAAAGAAGGGAAGTGTACGCTATTAGTGTTAAATAATAATTTTAAAAATATATAGTAAAAATATAATAAATTAGAGAAAAGGATCCACCATGACAGTATCAACAACAAATGATCAAAGATTAGTATAGGTAGAATGGGAATAACAGGGGAAAAATAAAGAAAGAAAAGTTTAAGCAGTGTCTAGAAGAAAGAGAAGTGATTTTGAAAACAGAGAGAGAGAAGGAATACTAAAGAGTGAGGAATTAAATACAAGCTAAGATAGGGACAAATTAAAATTTAAACAACTTAAAAGAAAGGGCAGAAGGGAGGTAAAATGGAGAAGGAGGGGGAATAGTAAAATTTGAGATTTGAAATACAAATACAGTGAAGATCTAGCAATAAAATTGAAAAAATGCAACAATAACCACCATATTCAGAACTAACAAGTGAAGATTGATAAAGGTGGAGGGCGAATAAGGATGTTTAAGCATGGGGAAAAGAATGTGAGATGACTAATGATAAAAATGGTTTTGGGGGCTGGAAGGGGGAGAATTGTAAGAGTGTATAATAGAAATAAGTCATAACAAGAGAAAAAATAAAATTTGTAACAAAAATAAGAAAAGAAGGGTAAAATGGAGTAAGTGTAGAGAGGATCAAAATATGAGATTTGTAATAAACTATACTATAGACATTTGTGATCTAATACATACAAACTTGAAAGACAAGAAATGAATGTTAAAAAGCTATGCCGAAGAGAAAGTAATGCAAATCATGAAGAGAACTGTGATGGAATTCATCTCAGAAGAATCCAGTGTTTATAACCATTTTCTCTTTCTGGATCCACCCCTGGTGATGTCAGATGGCATCCCAGTCTGGCCCTAGGCAGCCTGTCCAAGGCTTCAATGACCCACAGTCCTGGCTGCCTCCTTCAGATTTGGCTGGACCCTGCTGCGCTGCCCTGTCGGGTTTCCATCAGCTCTGGGCCCAGAAGTGGTTCATTCAAAGACCCAAGAGGACTTCCAATACCTTTTCCACTTGCCTAAAGTGAGGGCCTCTGTTGCAAATGAGTGGGTGGGAACCCTGGGTCACCTCCAGGAAACACTATTCTGTCTTCAGGAAAGATGGTGGGAGTGTTTTTCTACCCGCTCACCACATGTCTTGGTCTGTCCCAGATTCTTTCCAATAATGTATGGTTTTTGGGGAATTTGATGACCTTTCCTGTGAGGGGCCTATCTATGTAAAAAGGGCAGCTCTTTTTTGCCTAGTGCAGGCAGCAGCTCTGTCTAGATGTTGGGGCTGGGTGGGACCCTAAACACGCCTTTCTGTACCTGTGTCTACTCTCTCTACTCTACTGGATTTAGTGGATCTGGGCATGAGCAACAGTGTAGCCCACAGTGTCTGGTTAAGGGCCCTCTTCAGAGCTTTTCCTTCTTTCCCCTGTGGAAATGTGCCCAGCAGGATGCTCCTGAGCCTGATCTCACTGACCTGCAGAGCCTGTAATCCAACAGGTAGGGGTTGGGCTCACCTGTCTGTGAGGGGACCTGCCTGGCTTGCAGCAAATCTCAGGGGTTCAACTCCTGAACCTCCAGCCCCTAGCTTGCTGCTCTCTTGCAAGAGGTTCGGGCCTCATTTCTCCACTCTGAACAACCCTCCTTCCCCACCAGCCTGTGCTGGGTTGGGACCCACTTCAGTGTGGCTATCCCTCTGAGGCCGTGGTTAGCAGAACTGTTGCATCTGCCCACGCAGACATGCAAAGGCCCAAGTCCCTGCCCAGTCTCAGTCTCTAGTCTCAGGTCTTGCCTCAGCTCCCTGTTTAAGAGTTTCTATATGGCCCTGCAGTATTGAGCCCTGAGGGCCTGTTCTCCGTGTGACCCCCAACCCCCAAAATCACAGAGTCTGTCATGGTTAGGGCTAGTCACTGACTGTCAGGGCCTCTGACATAGAGTTGCTTACTGGGTCCTTCCCAAATGGCATTAGGAAGCGCCCCGCAGCTATACTACATTTATATCACAGGGCGGTGGCAGGGCACTCTATCCAGGCCTGCAGCTGCCACACTATTATCTGGAGCCAGCACCTCTCCAGCTGTCATCTCGCTCCACCACCAGTGCTTTGGGTTCTCCGTGGATCCATAGTCCCGACTCTGCCCGGCCGAAGTGCTGATTTGGGCTGCAGTGGCAGCAGCTGCTCCACTTGGACAGCCAACCGCACACTCCTGGGCGCTCTGCAGGCGAGCAGGCTTTTGCCCACTCCCTACACTCCCTGAACTCTTGTCCACTCACTCACTTAGGCTCTCACTCACTCTCTGCTGGATTTTTGAGTTCATTACTCTCTAATTTGTCTGTAAAACCAGCCTGGGTCTAGGAGCAAGTGGACGGAGCTTCCAGCTACTCTGCAGCCATCTTGGGTTCCCTCAATATACTCTTCTGATTTTTAAAATCTAAGTAATTTTGCTACAACAATTTATATATTTAAATTTTTGCAGTTACCAAAAGAAAAAATTTAAATATTGAAGAAAAATGTGTGTGTGTGTGTGTGTGTGTGTGTGTATCTTATTGATTCAATTCAGAAAGCTTGAAAGATTAATGTTGCATTAATAAACACATCAGTAATATTAGCTTGTATTTAAAGGACATTTACTTAGATCCAGATATTTTAATAGACACTTCATATATTTTATATATCGTCAATCCTTAAAGCAACTTTATGAGTTACACATCATTCTCATTTAATAGAATAAATACAGAGACATTTAGTTAGTCCAACATTTCACAGCAACAAGTATTAGAGTATGGAATCCAAATCTCTCTATTAACCATAATATTTATAGAATAAAAATTATACACTGAGAATCAAATTGCTTAGTTTCTGCATAAGAAAAAATAAAGAAATTATACAATTTTCAATTCAATAACCGATTCAATGTATCATACTGAAATAAAGATTAAAAATAGTGGGGGCACACTGTGGCTGGAAATGTTACAGCTTTCTAATTTTTTCCTTATGCAATACAGCAATTTCATATAGCAAATACTCAATAAGTATATATTGAATTGAAGCATAGGGCTGTAAAAGAAAAAGTATAGGACATGGTGCTTGTGCTCAAGTAAAGAGCTTGACACACCATCATATGATAAAAGTTTTACTGTCAGTTGGAGCAAGCTGGATTGGAGCCCAGCTCTTCTCAGGTTTTTACTACTGAGAAACATACCATGAGGCTCCTGACAGGCTTGGTTTCAACAGCTTTGCTACATAAACAGCTCTTTCCTTTTAATAACTGCTACATGGCACACCTGTTTTTATACATGATAGCTGGAAAGTAATGATAAAATAATTTTTTCATATTTATAAATTATAATTCAGATCTTATTAGAACATGTCAAACTTAAGAAAAAAATAAAAAGAAATTATAATTCAGAATGAAATTATGCCAGTTACATTGGTAGTGAGTTATAGCAAAAATTAGTACTGAGCACAGGAGTATTTTCTCAGTCTTCTTTACTTCTCTGTGTTTTATATATTTTTTGTAATGATCATGTAAAAATATTAGAATAGAAAACCTATACCAAATTGTGTTTAAAATGTGAAAATTAAAGAAGATAAATGAAAAGAAACCATTAGTGTAGAGATTCAAGAAAATTTTAGGGCCCTGGCACTGGTGGCACAGTGGATAAGGCACTGGCCTGCGAACCCAAAGGTCTCTGGTTTGATTCCCAGCCAGGGCACATAACCAGGTTGCAAGCCAATTCCATAGCTAGAAGCAGGTGAAAGGTCTTTCTCCCTCTCTGCCTTTCTCCCTTCTCCTCTCTCTAAAAATAATAAATAAAATCTTTAAAAAAAAGAAAACTTTAAACATTACTTAAATTAAGTCATGGTTTCTAAGAAGTAAAAGAGTAAGGTAAAAACATCTATTTTCTGCAACATATTTTGTTGTTTAAAATATTTATTTCAATAGTTACATTATTTCTACATTTAATGAATTTTTATAAGTTTATAAAGGCTAAAGCACTGAAACAGTACAAATTCAAAATTATTTTTCTGGATGCCATGAACTAGATGGTATCTTGTATTTATATGATTTTGTTTGAAAACGATGAGATTCTCTTTAATATGACATTCTCTTAGCACCAGTATTTCTTTATCCATTAGACATGTGAGTAACATGAAATGCTCTTGGAAAAATAAAATCCCTTCAAAAGTTTAAATATTCACCTTCCTGATTTTTCTGTATGCTATGTTAAGGGAAAAGCATGTCAATGTGGTCTGTTTCATTTTTACATTTTCTTTCCATTTTTATCCCAATAAGAAAAAGAATAAATTTTATTTATTGTTCTGTTTTGTTTTAATCACAACTTCTGAATTATTTTCTCCTCCTACAATTCTTGTCATACCAGGCTTAGATAGTGTCTGAGTGTCTTTTTGTCCACTCTTGATTTCCCCTTACCTTTCCCTAAAACCTTTCAGATTAACACCCTGGTACTGCACTTCACCCTCAGGCATTGTCTCCCACTTCCTTGTGATCTTAACTCCTTACTTTCTTTCTAATTCCATTCTTGTTCTTATTATGTAAGTAGATGCCCTTTCTGCAGCCTTCCTTTCCTCCAACACTAATGCTTTCCACACTTCCTCAGCTACTCACCCCCATGGCAATTCTCATTGTCATCACAGATAACTGAACCCTGTATAATTTTAACTATGGGTCCCATAGTTTCAAGCTCATTCTCTCTACAACCTGAATGTGAACAATCCAGTTACCCTACAGGGATCTCCAATCCATTGACTGTCTCAGCCTTCACTGATTTTTACCTTACTGATGTCCTTTTACCCTCATTACCCATAACCTTAAGGCCAGTTAGTCCTTACATAGCTACTACCAAGCTATAGCCTAAAACTACCTTCTTCTGTTTCCTTACATCTGATTATTAAATAAATTCTTATAAGTAAGGGAATATTTATTAAGAACAAGGTATATACTGTACAAAAACATTAAGGTCCTATTGTACTTTGGGTATAGAGAGGTGTAGGTATAAGGAAGTATCTGTTAAGCTTTGGGGTAAAGTTTGAGTACCCAGATGCTGCTATCATGAAGCCTCCTATCCTTTTGGAATTCTCAACTGAGAAATGATAACACACAAAGAATAAATGTCATGTAGGAACCAACATGGCAATTTTATCAGTTCCTTGGGAAGTACTTGATATGACAGAGACAAGATTTGGCAAAGACTGGATTTTTTAGTGTGGCCTAGTTATCATGCCAAACAGGGGTTCCTCTTGAGCATATTCTGAATCTGAATATTAAAGACCACATGTTTTCACATGCCTGTGGAAGGAGAGAATGATATGACTGTGATTA
The DNA here is from genome assembly GCA_004026585.1 of Noctilio leporinus. Lineage (NCBI taxonomy): Eukaryota > Metazoa > Chordata > Mammalia > Chiroptera > Noctilionidae > Noctilio > Noctilio leporinus. The sequence continues at coordinate 305,906 of PVIW01001285.1, read as the reverse complement.
CAGGGAAGATACCAAATCTATTTACTATACAGATTCATATTCTAAAAGCTGGATTAGAAAGAAAAACAAGACAGACTTCTCCCAGCAAAAAGAAGCCTTGTTCAGGTGGAAACAGAAAGACGAGAACCTGGTGCATTGGTAATAGAGGAGGTGCAACAGTGTTGTCATCTATCAGGTAGAGTAAACTGACCTATTACTGAATGCGACCCAATTGCTTAATATTTTGAGCAATTGGATTAGCAACTTCTTTTTCAAGAAAGAGTTAGTGGGAAAGTGCTTGGGAAGAGGAGAATTTGAACAGTGAGGGTCAGAAGTATTCATTTGTTCATTTGGTACATTAGTTTAATACACTTTATGGTTGTTGGTACAGAAGATGCAATGCTAAGTTCAATAAAGTCCCTGTCCTTAAGGGGAACACATTTTAAAGGGGGATGATGGGCTACTAATAACAGCAAACTGTAGGTAATGCTATAGATATATAAAATTACTTGGGAACCTAAACAAACTAGAAGTCATTTGTGAAGAGATAGAAAAGGGATGAATGAGCTTGTTGGCTTGAACTGGGGAAGCATGCTGGTTTCCAATTTTTATTTTGAGAAATTGGTTCTGTTATTACTTTGTAGTTAATCTGTGTCTCCTCGCTTGATTTGTCTTTGCTTCTGCAATTTCACCATAAAATGACTAGGTATGACTTTTATTTTATTTATATTATTTAATATGTACTTTTAACAAAAGTGTGTCTTTTATCAATTTTGAAAATTTCTCTGTGATTATATCTTTAAATCTCTCCATACTTCTCTCTATTATCTCCTTTAGGAAATTTGGATAAATGTATATTAGAGCTTTTTACCTTTTGTTTATAATTTTTTCAATATTTTTCTGTTTCTTCTTCATACATTTTGAATAATTTTTTTCTGAATTGTCTTCTAACTTGTTAAGTATCATGAGCAGTTTCCAATCTGCTGTTTAATTGCTTCCAATAAGTTATTTTACATTTTTAATTATTATAGTTTACATTTATAGTAATTCCTTGCATTTTTACTTTTAGATTTTTAAGCATTTGTGATAGCCTTTATTCCTCAGGCATGTTTTTAACCCCCTCTTTTATTTCCATAAATGTAATAAGCACATTAATTTTACAGTTAAAGAATAATTTCAGTATGTAAATCATTAAATGTTGGTTTTCTCTTTAATGCCTTTGTTTAATCTTGATGCTCTGGTTTTTGATTTTTGTACATTTTTGTGTGACTTCAAGTTTATAGGAAAGTTATCTGTAAGAAATTAATGGGATCTGAGTTGAACATGTTCTTTTTTCTTATTTTTTTACAGAATATTTTCCTTTGTTAGATACCTGGATATCCATAGACTAATGTGTCAGTTAATGATTTGTGGGGATTTTTGATACCTTGAAGTTACTATAAATTTTAATCCAGGTATTTAATATCCTCCCAACCCTGCACCTTACCTGAGAATAGTGGCTTTGTCAGACAAGTTCCCTTGTTGTTTTCACTTGTTGGGCAGGTTCATCCCTAATTTTCTCCTTCTCCTGAGGTAGTAACCCTGTGGGGATTCTGGCTTACTGTCTTTCTTTGGAATCCCCACTTTTAAGTCTTGTCTCTTCTTCCTTGTATGCTCCATGAAGACTTATATCTCCCTGCAAATAAGCAAATGTCCCCAGGGCAAGCTTCTGGCTTTGGACCTTTTTAACTACTGTGGCTTGGCATGCTCACTTTATTTTTGCCTTCTGAAGATTCATTTTACTTTCTTGTGAGCTTGGCTAGCCACTGAAAAAAGATATTTCAATATTGTTAAGATTTTGTGAGGATAAAAATGTCAGGATTTATAGTCTATTATAGTATCAAAAATAAAAGTATGTTTTTGCTAAATCATTTTAGAGTTATAATTATCAAATGATTCTCTTTTTATGAAGGCATTAAATAATTTGTAGTTCTAAAGATAACAGTACAAATTACTATGGAAGTCAAAGATGTTTTGAAATTATTTTTAAATACTATAATTTTTAAAAAGTTTGTAACCCTCTTCATCACCCCCCCTCAAAAAAAAAACAAAAAAACTCATTACTTTCATTCCAATTTATTGAACAATTCAGCTGTACTCTGATGAACTCACCCTGGTTACCCTCTGATCCTTGGTTGCATCACAAAATTTTAATCAGATTCAGCTTTGGTTCTCACTAAATATCACAAGTGCATAGTGAAAAATCATCATGGCATCAGACGTGCTTTGCAAATGGACATATTGAGAGCTGATGAAAATGTGCAATGTGGATGGCTTTTAGGGAGATTTTCATATGTCCATATATATCTTTGCTTTTGAGATTATTACATACCAAAATCTTTAACACGGTAATTGTAGGTCATAGTTTCTTAGGTATCTATTATTACCTCTTTATCATATAAATGTTCTTCCTAATTGATGTAAACAAATTTCATAGCTATACAACTTTAATTATTTAAGATGATTTATCGTATAATAAGTACCTCTCATGGTTTTAGAAAGTTGGCATTGAATAATAAGTTTTTAAAGCATCAGCATAACCATACAAATATGTTTCTGTCTATTTACATGGTAACAGAACAAAAACACCTCAAACATTTCCTGAAGAGAAAGCTGAGTGTGTTTGTGTTTGTGTGTGTGTGAATGTGAATGCAGAATCATGTGTAGGTACGTGACTTTCCATATTTTAATCAACTTTGTGTTGTGTTCTGGCCTTTCAGCATGTCATAACTCTGTGTTAACAAATCTGTTATGAAGTGACTTGTTTGCTGAGAAAAATTTCCATTACAGACAGGATGTTCAATCCATGTCCTTTGCAATCAAATATAAACTTTTTGTCTGGATTGGTTTTTATCAATCTGACCCTTAATTGGTAGTTTTCTAGGGTAAAAGTTACCTTGAATTGACAGAAGTTTAGTAATGATTTGGGTATGTAAGATTTCCCTTTGTTTTTTTATAAAGCCTTTATTTTCAAAATACACAAAATTTGGGGAAAATGATAAGCTGCACCTCATATTCGGCAGCATCATACTTTTCACAGAAAATTGAAAGAGGTAGGAAACAGAGAAGATACTGCAGAGAAGTGCTATTTACCATTGCTAGACATTGTCTTAAGCCTTATTAAGTGATATGAGTCCAAGAAAACTCTGGTTTTCTGCTTCTCCTTTCTCACCTTATTTATCCTCTTTCCTTTTTGGCTTTTGTTCAGACCCTTGGTTTCTCTCCTTTTCTTATTTTATTAGCTATTTCAGACCTACCTCAATAATGGCCCTCCAGCCCCACCACTTCCAGGGGAGTGGGCGAGGTTGACTCCCTAATCCTCTTTCATCTCTGCTCCTTTGTTCAAAAAATGAAGAGGGCAGGGTAAGCAGGGAGAGAGGGTGAAAGCAGATCATGTCTCAGTAGAGATTAATGCAGTTACTAGAACACAGTTCATATTTAAAATAAGCATTATAAATAAGTAACAGGCCCTGGCTGGTGGCACAGTGGATAAGTCACTGGCCTGCGAACCCAAAGATTGCTAGTTTGATTCCCAGCCAGGGCACATACCTAGGTTGCAAGCCAGGTCTCCAGCCAGGTTGGTAGCTGGAGGCAGGTGAAAGGCAACCATACATTGATGTCTCTTTCCCTCTCTGCCTCTCTCTAAAAATAATAAATAAAATCTTAAATAAATAAATTAACAAAGGAATACATATTACTAGTAAACTATAGAAGTAAGTCATAAAATGATAGGTTGCATTAATTACAAAGCCTTGATTAGACATGTTGGATATCAGATCATGCGAAAATAGTCCAACTTGAATATTATTAAAAAGACACTGAATGATTAAAAGTAGATGGCAATTGTTTCTTGTAATTATTTTTCTTCCTATGTTTCACATTATTCCTAGCATCTGGTAAATGATAAATCAATTTGACACTGAAATCTGTAGTAGGCAAAATGTTTTCAAGGCTTTTGCTGCAGGATTACTATACTGAAAGAGAGAACAATCACAGCTGTGCTTTGCATTTAATTGAAATGCTACTGCACCAATGGACTGATATGGACTTTAAGGGCCTTTTGAAGAAGTCCTGTTGATGCCTTCTCCTTCTCAATGACCCAATTCTATGTCAGGTTTCTACTAAACAAAGAGCTTGACTATGCAACCAGCAGTGGTGCCTGCTGGAATGTATGAAAAAGGATGTAACAAAACATCGAATTGTTTAATTTAAATTTAAGTTTATTTTTTTAATTACTTTCATAATGGAATAGAATAGACAAATTCCACTTCCTGGCATGTAATAAAAATAGATTAAGTCTTCACTAGATAGGAAAGCTTAAACTAAATTAATGATTTTTTTTGCAAAAATCAAACAACAATATTTAATATTTTACCAGAAAAAGACATTGCTCAGTGAAATTTTTAATATTATTAGTTTCTTTCCTAGGAGTTGTACTAAATTTATTAGTGTCTCTTCGATCCCCTAGTTCTCAAATTTACCAGTGGCAGACTTGATTGAGCCTCTTGGAGAAAACACAGATTTGGGGCTCTGCCAATAGAGACCAATTTATTTGTCTCTAGTAGCAATCTACCTATACAACAAAGCCACCTAGATCAGGGGTCAGAAAATCATGACCCATGACTCCTGGGCAAAAATTTGTCCCATGATATGTTTGTCTTTGTAAAGTCTGCCTAAACATAGTTTTTGCATTTTTGAGTGGTTAAAGAAAGAAAAGAAGGAAGAAAACCAAACAATATGTCCCACAAAGCCTAAGATATTTATTATCTGCCATTTCCAGAAAAAGTTTGCCAACTCTTTCTTTAGATGACCCTGGCTCATTCACTCTAGGAATAGCTAATAATAGCTTACACTGAGTTGGGCATGCTCCTCAGCCCTGGTGGTAGGGAACAAGAGACCAAAGGAGGCAGAAACCAGTGCCTGGTCGCACGTGGGTTATATTCCATGTGGGACCAATAACAATTAATTTGTAGTTAATCATTGTGAATTTACGAATACATCGATGTGACAACTTTGTCTATTACTAAGAAAATATAGAAAAGAAATGGCTTCTCCAAGATCACATTTGAACTAAGCCCTTGGTCATAGTGTGAAGATTTGTGGAAACCCCTATAGCAGAAGAAGAGCAAAGGTAAAGCCCAGAGTCAGAAATGAGTTTGGGAATTCAGATTAGAGAGTAAAGAGAGAGCTAGAAGAGTTGTGGCAAAGCGTAAATCTTTCAAGCCTGGGCAAGTTATCAGGAGGAGTGTTATATTTTATTCTAACTACAATGGTTCTCATAGCCTGTAAAATCCACTTTTAGACATATGCCCTAGAAATGGATGAACAGTAACGCACTACTCTAAGACATAATAATTCAAATTAAAATGATTAAGTAAAAGAGGAATACCTAAACATAATAGTAGTGTCTGTCTTGCAGATCAGATTTAGTATTTTTCCTCATTTTGTGTTCATGCATAATCTTAAGGGATATAAAATACAGAATTAATTGTAGACCAATGCACTAAAATAAATACATTAAAATTCAGTATTTAAAGAAGAAAAGAGTTTTAAACGCACTGTGTTTTTATTAAACTATGTGCACAAGACTGAGTTTATTAAAAATAAGGATTATGTTTTATTTACAGATTTGATACCAATGCGTAATAATTCTTAGCCCCTGATAATGGCTTTTAAAATATAAAAGTCACTTAAAAAGACTAATAATTTTGGTTTTAAAAATTTAACATTCTCTATGGTAACCATGATATATTGTGATGACTTAACCATAAAGGCAAGTGTGAGAACCCAATGAATAATTCATGCTGTCTGACCCTAACTTCATGCATTAATTCCATGAGACATCAGCTTAAGCTTTCAATGGAAAATCCATTTAAAAATAAACTGAATAGCACTGAACACAAATAGGAAAAATAAAAGGCTTTAAAAGACCATATGGTAAGCTGCACATTTATTATTTTAAAAAGTTAATTTTGTTATGCCAAAGAAAAATATAAATAATGCTTAATATGAAATGTATTCATATGCTTCCAATACATTTCAAAATAGAAACATTCCAAATATGTTTTTTTTTTAAATCACATCACATCCAGCTGGCCTTGAACTTAGTGTATTTGAAAGAATGACTCTGGAACTAAGGATGGTAGCACAAGTTGAGAAAATGCAGTGATTTCTCAGTTGCCTGGCACATCATTAATGGTTCTTATGACCTGCCCTTATGTTTGTCTCCCTGATAAGACCATGATCTTATGATGATAAAATCACTCTTTGGTACCTCATCTTTCTAAGTACTCAAAGAATGAATAATTTTCTCTGGGTGCAAATATCAAATAAAATATTAATAATCCTAAAGGCAGTACAAAGGAAATATATATTATGCGATACATGTGATAAATAGCACAAAGTTGGTATTGCTGCCTTTATGCAATCACATTTTTCTGGGCACTAGAGAGAAAGTGACCTTTGTTTATTTTCCCAGGAATGGAAGTGACCAGGGATTGACCCTGGAGTTTCAGAGTAGGCAGCATTGGAGGCAGTTTACTGGGTGGCTTTGTACCCTGACTAATGAAGTCCTAAGTAATAAAGGAAATGATTAACTTGAAATGACACCTTCATATTTAGCAACTTCTGGTCTAATGCTGTCTCTGACTTGCCTGGATTATTTTTTCTCTCTTCTTCCTTTAGAAATATATTTTTAAGAATAAAGATGTTATTACTTTCTATAAAGATAATGCATATTCATTACTTCAACCAATACACAAAAGGAAAAATTTTAAATCCCATTACCTGGAAATAAATATTATTAACATTAGATGAATGTAATTCCAGACATCTCTATGTGTATATACATATGATACACAGAAGATAACTACATTTATAAAAATATGTTATACCATACATGTTATTTTATATGAGGAAATTGAATTAATTATGGGACTTCAGGTGGATATTTCTGCATAAGAGATACTAATCCATAAAAGCTCCTCCAAGTTTAAAGAAAGCTTGAAAAATGCATAAATAGTTATATTTTAACTATATGTTTTACTTTTAGATGGTAATTGGTTCCCAGCTATGAAAGTGAAGAGAATAGTTAATTTTCATTTTGAATAACCCTTTGTGTCCTAAACCTAAATTATATATTAAGATATTTTTAAGCTGGTAAAGGACATAATAACATTTACATACAATTATATATAGATGAGTTTTCATTGCATTTAGATTTTATGTGGCTTTTCCATTTCTGACTTCAACTTAAATAATCTTTCAATTGACTGAATTTCACCATTTGCTAAAGAGAGCTTCTATGATTTTACACTCCTTGAATCTTTATCGGGCTGAGAATGTCTGCCTATTGCCTTCTTAAGAGAATAATGTAGCAAGTACAAAATTTGGTCAGACTGTATTTTCTCTTGAAGTTTTCTAGACATTGTTCTCTGGTCTCATGATGCTGAGTGTCTTTCACTGAGGCTTCCCATTAACAACTTTACTGGTTTGATTTAAATGTGTGGTACTTTTTTTTTTTTTTCCCAAAATGAGGGTTGCTTTAAAGTACTTCAGTTCCCAAGTTCTTTTATATTTGAAAGGGTCTACTTCTTGCTTTTATAGTTAAAGGACAGCATGAAAACAACATGAATCTGCTGCAGTCTTTCGACACACCTTGTAGACTTTGCTCCATTGTGTTCTATGATTAAAAGTGGCCAGGTTAAAGTCTGAAGCTAGCCTACTTTCCCCCATATTTCCCTAAGTAAGTTGCTTTTCTGCATGAATGGCTGAAGAATTATTATCTTGGAAGTAACATAACTCACCCAGGATATGCCTACAAGTTGATAACTCCATATTAATTTTTTTTCTTGGAAGAAAGTAGGCTCTTGTACTCTGCAGATGCAATTCTTCCTTCATTTCAGAGTTCTTTTCTTCAGATAGATTATTTTCTCCTCTGAATTTACTGTAGTTTTCTCAATCCTTTTCTCTATTAAAGTAATTCCATTTCAGCTCTATTATGTTCCTTGTTATTTCTAATTTACTTAGAAATTTATCATCAGTTTTGAGTGAAATCTTAGCCTTCAGAGTTTTTCCACTGTAATCCCAACTCAATTCAATCTATGGTTTTATGATTGCTTGTTTTATTCTGTTCATATTAAGAGTTCTTTTAGTAAAACGACATGGATATTTTTCTTCTATTTTTCAGACAATATTCCTAGATTAGGTTATGCATGATTTCTATATGGCTGTAGTCTCTCCCCCCTCCCCCCACTTTTTAAAACCCTCCATACATAAAAGGTCTTCTGGCCAAATCAAAATAACGTCATTATTAATGCTTTTATTATTTTGTCCATTTCAATTGATGGTATCTTTCACTAATATTATATGAACTTAGCAATTCATAAACACTTATAATCAATAGTCAGCCATATAGTTATTTCCTTATAAATGTCTTTGGACTTTATAAACATCCTCTTAATGGTTTGTGTGCTCAAGTGAGAAAAGAATAGAGGCCACATGGAATATTATGAAGAATTCTTTTAGTTTACAACTAGCTTTACTCAATGATACTACCTTTTCTATGTGTCTCCCAACCAAATGTCTCTACTGTAATACTGAAAGCATGAGGGTTCTTGAGTCTTTTGACAGAAAGATAAACCAGATTTCTTCCCAATGTTTTTCCTTATTTTTTTTTAGCACCAACCACATATGGATTATTTTAATGCTATCTTAGAAGGGTCATATCTACACTATGGCAAATGCTTTAAGCTTTCATTTAACATTTTATAGAGATGAGAGGACATCTACCAAAGCATATAGTTGAACACAGGCCAGATATTTCTAAATAAGAATTGTCTGAAATCTGGGGAAGGTTTGGGAGGAGGCATTTTCCAACAGTTGTTTGAGACTGGTTTTTATGCACTTTAACAAACCTCCTAGTTAATACCATTAAGTAAAGAGATAGAGATGAGTGATCATCAAAGACACATCTTGCACATATAAAATTTATTATTCAAAATATCACCAATATTAATTTAGTCAAATACTTTTCTATAGAGAAGGTGAACACAGATATAAAAGTATTAAATTTTATTTCAGATAACTACCCAAACAGAAAACTCTAAGAAATTGTATTTCTGAATTTACTTGCATAAATATTTGTTCTAGTAAACCTCACTTTTCTTATAGTTATCAATAAATTATAATTTTTCTACAAAGCTAACTGCCTTAATAGTTGCAGATACCATACAATGAGAATTCACTTTGTGCCAGCCACTAAGTTAGGCATTTTCCACTTTTTATATTTAATTATTACAACAGCTATGAACACCATATTTCCATTTTATGAGCAAGGAAATATATGTACAGAGGACTTAAGAAATTTGGCAAGATCACAGATATACTAAGTCTAAAAGCTCAGGGTTTAACCTAAAGCCATCTGACTCTGAAACACTAAGTACTATTTCTTTCATGAGACAGTCGACAGACATTTGAGTATCTTTCACATACCAGATACTGGTCTTAAAGCTAGAGAGATGGAGTTGAACAGCTGGACAAAAACTCTGTTCTTATGGAGCCTAAATTCTCTGTGAGATCCTCAAAAAAACCCTATAAATCAGTGATTGCAATTTCAGTGAGCTCTTGATAAGTATCTATTAAATAAATATGCAGTATGTAGGCATGCATGATTAAATGGTTCCACTAGACTATGAAACTGATTCTAATAACGCCTGAATAAAGCATAACATTTAGGTTAAACAGTAACTGGTGGAGAAAGAAATTGTTGGGGAGAGACAGGTGGGTGGAAGTGGAAGAGGGTATAAGGGGGATAAATGGTAACAGAAAAAATACAGTGAAAATAAACTATTAAAAAAAGGAATTATGTCATGTGTTTCATATAAAGAACCTTCTCCAAATCAATAAGCATGAATAGCATTTTAATATAAAAATAATTTGAAATTGGAGTAGGAAGCTAGAAGTAGTTTTTTAGCAAATAATTGGACAATTATTTGCAAAAATCACAGAAAAGATTCCTACACAATGCATGACCTAGCACTATGCATAACCTACCTTCTTCATTCTGTGGCTTATAATTTTTGCAAATCCCTAGAAACAAACAAATAATAATTTTTAGCACCCTATTAGTAATTAAAATGCAAAGCTGAGGTTTTCTGTGGTTAAATGTAGAGGCTTACACAAATAATAATTACATTTTCTATAAAATGAACTAAAAAGCAAAGAAAAAAAGAGTATATTTAGTTCCAGTAATTATAAGTTAATATGTTTGATGTTTACCATTTTAAATTTTTCTCAATCATAACATGCAGAGTATTTTAAAAGGCAAGTAAAAACCTTAACCAAAAAACTAATGAAAACATTATATTAAAAAGAACAAAACAATAGCCTTTCAATTTCCCATTATTTTAGATGTTCTTTTTTAATTAAAATTTTAACTTTTTAAAATTTACTTTTAATTATAGTTGACAATAATATATCAGTTTCAGATGTAAAACATAATGGTTAGACATTTATATAACTTAGAAAATGATCCCACATTAAGTCTAGTATCTGACGTTATACATCATTATCACAATGCTATTGACTGTGTTCTCTATGCTGTACTTTACATCACCATGACTCTTTTTATAACTGAAAACTTGTACTTTTTAATCCCTTTCACCTTTTCCACATACTCCCCCACAAACCCCTTCCTATCTGGTGACCATCCCTTCATTTTCTATATTTATGAGTTTCTGTTTTGTTTGTTCATTTATTTTGGATTTTAGATTACATGTACAAGTGAAACCATATGACTTTTTCTTGATATGACATATTTCATTTAGCATGATATCATCTAGGCCCATCCATGTTGTTGCAAATGTCAATAACTAAATACTATTTATTGATTATTATTGTTCTGTCATGTAGTGAGTATACAGTATTTACATTTCCTTTCATATTAATGGAGCATTTGGTTCTGGAAATTTCATTATTATTATTTATTTGGTGATTGATTTTCCTCTGTTTTCCCTTTATTCTTTTATGGATTTTGTAACTCTTGGATTGATTTTACCCCTTTTTATTTCATACCTCTCCTCTTTTGAATTATTTTCTTATTTTCTGAAAAGTTTATATAATTTTTTTAATTTCAAAGAGATTCCTTCTTTCCTCTCTTCCTTCCTTCTTTTCTTTTTATAATATCATGTTTTTGTTTCATGAGTGCATCAATTCCTTTCTTTAAGGAAACTTCTGGCCTTTATTATTGTTTCTTATTTCCTACATTCTTTTCTTCTTCAGGTTATTTTGGCTTCTTTTATACAAGGTGGGGATCCACAAATGCCTGGTGGTCCCTGTTGGCTGGCTTTTTATAATTAAAAGTGAAGCACTAAAAAGCTGATGTGTCACATCCCATACATAGTTCTCCATGTTCATATACTATAGGTTAGTGTTACAAATCCCAAATAGTTTTATTGAAAATAGAGATTATGTATGTTTATTATTTTTATAAAATAATTTAATAAAGAGAGTAGGCTGGAAAAGTTTTTCTTTTTTTTTTTAATTATATTTTATTGATTATGCTACTTTAAAATAAAAATCCTGAGTATTTTATTTAAAGACCTAAGACATACTAATTCCCATTTTCAGATCAGTCTAGTCCCCCAGCTTTTATATAATTTATCTAGAATCAAGTTTAGATTTATATTTTATTCAAAACTTCTTTAAATTTGACACATTGTTCCTGATTTTCCACAAAGGTCTTTCAAGATCTGTTTCAGCTCTCTATTCTAAATGTTATCTCTTTAGCCTGACAATTATTATAACCACATCTAGCTGTCTTCATTCTTCTTCTATTTTTTTTTTTTTAAGATTTTAGTTATTATTTTTAGAGAGATGGGAAGGGAGAGAGGCAGAGAGGGAGAGAGAGATCAATGTACAGTTGCCTTTCACCTGCCTCCAGCTACGGACGTGGCTGGAGACCTGGATTGCAACCTGGTTATGTGCCCTGGCTGGGGAATCGAACCAGCGACCTTTGGATTCACAGGCCAGTACCTTATCACTGTGCCAGGGGTCTTTATTATTCTGAATATGTGGACATTCATTAATGTCCAATAGAACTTTCTAAAATTATAGACATAATCAATATTTGTATCATTTAATAAGGTAGCTTTTAGTACATGTGGCTATTGAGCACTTAAAATGTGGCTACTATAACTGATATACTGACTTTAAAATTAATTTCTTTTAATTTAAATTGAAATTTAAATAGTTGCATGTAGTTAATGGCTACCACATTGGACTATAGTATTAAATAAATATTTACTGAGTGCCTGTTATGTGCTGTGCACTCCTCTAGACATTGAGATGTACCAGCAAAAAGGACAAAGATCCCTGACTTTTGGGAGCTTACATTCTATCAAGGAACACAGTCAGTAAACCCTAGAAATAACAAATGAATTGATTATAGATACTAAATGATGGCATTATAGAAAAATTAAAAGGCATATTTAGGTAAAAAAGATACAGAGTGTTGAATGTGGAGAGTAGTTGAAATGTGGCAAATGTACAGCAGAAGAGCCTTTGCATTATTATATTGATTTCATGTTATCACCATTTCCATTTCCTGATGATGAGAACATTTTCCCTTTCTGCTCTTCTCTCAGTAATTTGCAATGCACTGGCTTTTTATTTTTTCATCTTTATTGTATGTTTTTCCATTACCACTGATCCCCTTATGCACTGATTTTTTAGTCAATGTTGTTAAAAATATTTTCCTATCCCTTCTTTGTTTGAATTGATTTATAACAATGAAATGTAACTAACCTGAAGGATATTTGTGACACAAATCTTGCTATGTTTTCATTCAGTGATATAGAGACTTTAATTCACTTCTTTAAAGATCACTAGGCACTTTCATACTTTATGATGGTGTTATTTACATTCATATAACAGACATCCATTGTTCTAGCACTCTCCAATCATTTACTCTTCTGTTGAAAATATCCCATACACCTGGATCTGCGCTCCATCCTCTGGTTTTAAAAGGGCTCCGTGGATGGATATATGACCTGGACCCCGCCTCACTCGATTGGTCAAGTCCATCATCACCCTGGCATTCAAGTCTAATTATAGCTAGTGAAAGTAGGCCCAAAATTTTAGTTTGAAATGGTTTGGAAAAGAAAAATTCTCATTTTCTCTGCACCTGAACTTGAGAAGATACTGCAGTTACAGTTGTTAATGGTCCTCTTACAGAAGAATGGAGTCTTGTGGCAGTCTCATTTATATGAGTCAACAATGCCTTCTCTAAATTCCAACTTTGTATTAGACATTTCACACTTGCTATGAAAAGAATACTTCTCAGCTGATGGTAGGGGGCTGAAACCACTGTATTTGAGTCCGAAGACCTTAGTTTCCATCCTAACTCTGCCTTTGATTAGCTGTGTGTCTTTGAGCCAATCATTTGATTCTCTAAACCTGGCTGCAAAATGTGGAAGTTAGATGAGGCATTCTCTTTGACATCTTCCAGTTCTGTCACTCTGTGAAGCAGCTCATATGTAAACATGCAACTAAAAAGACCACGCCATGCACTGAAGTTCCCCCACACTAGAACACACGAAGTCTGTCTCCTGTCAGCTGTTCATGCAGGAGGAGCCAGGGCTCAGCTGCACAAGTGCCTGTTTTAACTCTGTTCAAGTGTTGGTGCCTCCTGTTAAAATAATCATCAAGTGTCTCTGGGACACGTGCTAGAGCCTGCCCAGTTCTGATGCATGGCCCAGCACTGAGCCAAAAAATGTCAATTCGAGTGGAAACATGGCCATATGGATTGCTTAATTTCTATTCCTTGAAAATGTCACTTTTTTCCATTCTGAATAATTGCTATGAAGTGGTTTTTAAAAGGAATTCTCAATAATGAAAACTAAGGTAAACAAATTCAAGAAATACATACTCTCATGCACATTGCTATGCTTAGATAGCTTCAGTGAGGTTGTGTGGGGGACTTACAGTCTCAGTAAATGGGCTCTAAAGTCAGGCAGGCTTTTTTTCTTTTTTCTTTTTCTTTTTTAACTTTCCACCTCTATCCCTTACTAGCTGGGAAACTTGGGCAAGTCACTTAACTTTTCTGATCTTCAGTTGTCTCTTCTGTAAACTCATGATACTAATATTATACATCTCATTGAGTTCCGATGAGAATAAAATAAGAATATAAACATATTTTTTAACAGAGTGACTGCCATGAAAGAGTACTTAATGGCACACATAAGAAAGACACCTACTTATAATCTATACACATGTACATATTTATTTTATATATATGCACACACAAATACATATATACCACATCTGTTATGCATACATGTATATTTATGTGCCTTTATGTCATTTCTAGCAATGAACATTGACTGTGTTGCTCTTGCATTTTTTTAAACAGGATTATATGATATTGAATGGTGTATTTATTTTTTATTTTATTTTAAAAATTTATTTTAGTTTTTTTATTACATCCATCCCCTTTTTCCTCCCTTCTTTCACCTTCCCTACCCACCAACTCCCCCTCAAAGTCAATCCCACTTGTTGTCCATGTCCTTGGTTCTTCCATGCTAGTTCTTTGACTAAACTGCTCCACTTCTTTGCCTCCTCCTCTGCCCTCCCCTTTCTCCCCTCCCCTCTGCCCACTGAAGGTCTATTCATTGTATTCATGTATCTGGTTCTGTTTTGCTTGTTTGTTTGTTTGTTTTGTTCATTATTGTCCTGTGACAATATGGATGAGATCACTTAGTATTTGTCTTTCACTGACTGGCTTATTTCACTAAACAGAATACTCTTGAGTTCCATCCATGTTGTTGCAAAGGGTAGGAGTTCCTTCTTTCTTTCTGCTGTGTAGTATTCCATTGTGTACATGTACCAAGGTTTTTTGATCCATTCATCCACTGATGGGCACTTAGGCTGCTTCCAGCACTTGGCTATTATAAATAGTGCTACTATGAACATAGGGGTACATAAGTTCTTATGAATTGGTGTTTCAGAGTTCTTCAGTTATAGTCCTAGTAGTGATATTGCTGGATCAAAAGGCAGTTCCATTTTTAGTTTTTAAGGAAACCCCATACTGTTTTCCAAGGGGCTGCACCAGCCTGCATTCCCACCAACAGTGCACCAGGGTTCCCTTTGCCCCACATCCTCGCCAACACTTGTTATTTGTTGATTTCTTGATGATTGCCATTCTGACAGGTGTGAGGTGGTATCTTATTGTGGTTTTAATTTGCGTCTCTCTGATGGCTAGTAATGTTGAGCATTCTTTCATATGCCTTTGGGTCCTTTGTGTGTCTTCCTCAGAGAGTTGTCTGTTCAGTTCCTTTGCCCATTTTTTAAAAATTGGACTGTCTGTCTCCCTGGTGTTGAGTGGCATAAGATCTTTATATATTTTGGAGATCAAACCCTTGTCTGAGGTATCATTGGCAATTATGTTTTCCATACAGTTGGTTCCCTTTTAATTTTGTTGTTTTCTTTCGCTGAATAGAAACTTTTCAGTTTGATATAGTCCCACTTATTAATTTGTTCTTTTATTTCCTTTGCCCTTGGAGAAGTATCAGTAAATATATTTCTGTGTAGGATATCTAAAATTTTACTGCCTATATTTTCCTTCAGGACCTTTATGGTGGCACTGCTTATGTTTAAGTCTTTTATCCATCTTGAGTTTATTTTGATGTATGGTGTATGTTGGTGGTCTAGTTTTATTTTTTTGCATGTTGCTTTCCAGTTCTCCCAACACCACTTGTTGGCAAGAATGTTTTTATTCCATTTTATGATCCTTCCCCCTTTGTTGAATATTAATTGACCATAGAGTCCTGGATTTATTTCTGGGCTCTCTATTCTGTTCCATTGATCTATATGTCTATTCTTACAGGCAGTACCACCAGCCTGATTTGATGATGGTAGCCTTGTAGTAGAGTTTGATGTCCGGTATTGTGATTCCTCCTACCTTGTTCTGCTTCTTCAAGATTGCTATGGCTATTCGTGGCTGTTTTTGGCTCCATAAAAATTTTTGAAGTACTTTTTCTATATCTGTGAAATATGTCATTGGTATTTTAATTGGGATTGCATTGAATCTATAGATTGCTTTAGGTAGTATGGACATTTTAATGATGTTACTTCTTCCCATCCATTAACATGATATATACTTCCATTTATT
Source organism: Noctilio leporinus (assembly GCA_004026585.1). Lineage (NCBI taxonomy): Eukaryota > Metazoa > Chordata > Mammalia > Chiroptera > Noctilionidae > Noctilio > Noctilio leporinus. Next base: position 289,720 of record PVIW01001285.1, on the reverse strand, counting down.
TGTGTCTTCCATAATTTTGTTCTTCAATGTTCTGTAGTTTTCTGAGTATAGGTTTTTTACCTCCTTGGTTAAGTTTACTCCTAAGTACTTTATTTTTCTTGTTGCTATGGTAAATGGGATTTGTTTTCTAGCTTCTATCTCTGATGTTTCATTATTGGTATACAAAAATGCATTTGATTTCTGAATATTGACTTTATATCCAGCTATTTTGCTAAATTTGCTTATTAGGTCAAGTAAGTTTTTGGTGGAGTCTATCGGGTTTTGTATGTACACTATCATGTCATCTGCAAATAATGACAGTTTGACTTCCTCCTTTCCAATTTGATACCTTTGATTCCTTTTTCTTATCTGATAGCTATGGCTAGAACCTCCAAAATAATGTTGAACAGAAGTGGAGAAAGTGGTATGTTCCCTCTATTCTCATTTTGCTGAGTGTTTTTATCATAAATAGTTGCTGTACTTTATCAAATCATTTTTTGGCATCTATTGAAATGATCATATGGTTTTTGCCTTTCATTTTGTTTATGTGGTATATTACATTTATCAATTTGCAAATGTTGTACCATCCTTGAATCTCTGGGATGAAACCCACTTGATCATGGTGTATGACATTTTTAATGTATTTCTGTATCTAGTTGGTCAATATTTTGTTGAGAATTTAGCATCTATGTTTATCGGTGATATTGGCCTATAGTTTTATTTCTTAGTTGTGTCTTGACATTGTTTGGTCATTAGAATAATATTGGCCTCATAAAAAGAGTTTGGGAGTCTTCCCTCTTCTTGGATTTTTTGGAATAGGTTGAGAAGGATAGGAGTTAGTTCTCTACATGTTTGGTAGAATTCACCTGTGTAGCCATCTGGTCTGGTGCTCTTGTTCTTTGGGAGATTTTTGATTAATTCTTCAATTTCACTAGTTGTTATTGGCCTATTCAGGCTTTCTGCTTCTTCTGGATTCAGTTTTGGTAGATTATACATTTCCAGAAATTTGTCCACTTCACCCAGGTTGTCATATTTCTTGTCATATAGTTGTTTGTAGTAAATTCTTTTTTTTTTTTTTTTAAGATTTTATTTAATTATTTCTAGAAAGAGGGGAAGGGAGAGGGGCAGAGAGGGACAAAGACATCAATGTATGGTTGCGTTTCACCTGACTCCAGCCACAGAACTGACTGGAGACCTGGTTTGCAACCTTGTTATGTGCCCTGGCTGGAAAATCAAACCTGCGACCTTTGGGTTCGCAGGCCGGCGCCTTACCCACTGTGCTACCAGCCAGGGCTATAGTAAATTCTTATAATCCTTTGTATTTCTGAAGTATCACTTGTGATTTCTCCTATGCAATTTCTGATTCTGTTTATTTGGGTGTTTATTTGGGTCCTCTCTCTCTTCTCTTTTTTTTTTTTTTTTTTTTTTTTAAGATTTTATTTCATTATTTTTAGAAAGACGGGAAGGGAGAGAGGCAGAGAGGGAGAGAGGCAGAGAGGGAGAGAGACATTAATGTATGGTTGCGTTTCACCTGCCTCCAGCCACAGACCTGACTGGCGACCTGGTTTGCAATCTGGTTATGTGCCCTGGCTGGGGAATCGAACCTGCGACCTTTGGATTTGCAGGCCAGTGCCTTATCCACTGTGCTATCAGCCAGGGCCTCTCTCTTCTTCTTGATGAGTCTGGTTAAAGGCTTGCCAATTTTGTTTATTTTTTTCAAAGAATCAGCTCCTGGACTTATTGATTCTTTGAATTGTAGTTTTAGTCTCTAAGTTATTTAATTCTGCTCTGATCTTGAGGATTTCCTTCCTTCTACTTGCTTTGTTTGTTGTTGCTCTTTCCCTTGCAGCTCTATGGTTAGGTTGTTTGTATAAGCTTCTTCTATCCTTTTTAGGTAGGCCTGTATTGCTATGAATTTCCCTCTTAGGACTGCCTTTGCTATGTCCCATAGGTCTTGGGCTGTTGTGTATTCATTGTCATTTGTTTCCAGGAACGTTTTTATTTCATCTTTGATCTCATTGTTTACCCATTCTTTACTTAAAAGCATGTTATTCAGTCTCCATGAGTCAGAGTGTTTTTGGTTTTTTCTCTTAAGGTTGGTTTCCAGTTTCAACCCATTGTGATTTGAGAAGATGCTTGGTATGATTTCAATTTTCCTGTATTTGTGGAGGCTTGTCTTGTGACCTACCATGTGGTCTATCTTTGAGAATGTTCATGTGCATTAAAGAAGAATGTGTATTTTTCTTCTTTGAGGTGAAAGGTTCTGTATAAATCAGTTAGGTCCATTTCCTCTAGAGTGTTGTTCGATGCCACAATATCCTTGGTGTTTTTTTGTTTGGAAGATCTGTCCATTGTTGATAATGGGGTATTAAAATCCTCTATTATTAGTGTGTTCCTGTCTATATTCTTCTTGAAGTCCTCCAAGATTTTCCTTATATATTTCAGAGCCCCTAGGTTGGGTGCATATATGTTTACCAGAGTTATATCTTCTTGATGGATTGTTCCCTTAAGTATTATGAAATGTCTTCTTTGTCTTTTTTTTTATGGCCTTCATCATAAAATCTATTTTGTCTGAGATAAGTATTGCTACTCCAGACTTTTTTCATGTCCATTTGCTTGATAAATATTTTTCCATCCCTTCACTTTCAATCTGTGTTGATCTTTTGTTCTGAGGTCTCTTGAAGACAGCATATATGTGGGTCATGTTTTCTTATTGATTCAGCTGCCCTGTCTTTTGATTGATACTTATTTATTGCCATTTCCCCTTTTGTACCTGTGTTCCTCTCTGTCTCTCTCTGTTTCTTTATTTTTTTAAAGCAAACCCCTTAGCGTTTCTTGCAGTGTTGGTTTGGTAGAGATGTATTCTTTTAGTGTTCTTTTGTCTGGGAAGCTCCTTATTTCTCCTACCATTTTGAATGAGAGCCTTGCTGGGTAGAGTATTCTTGGTTTCAGGCCTTTGTTTTTCATTGCTTGAAATATTTTTTGCCATTCCCTTCTGGCTTGTTGTGTTTCTGTGGAGAAATCAGCTGATAACCTTATGGGAGCCCCCTTGTATGTTATTAGCTGTTTCTTTTTTTGCTGCTTTTAGGATTCTCTCCTTGTCTTTGAAATTTGCCATTTTCATTATGATGTATCTTGGAGTGGGCCTGTTTGAGCTCATCTTCCTTGGGACCCTCTGTGCTTCCTGAGTTTGCATGACAATTTCTCTCCTCGAGTTAAGAAAGTTTTCTGTCATTACTTTTTCAAAGAGGTTTTTTTATCCCTTACTCCTCTTCTCCTTCTGGTATCCCTATGATACAAATGTTATTATGTTTCATGTTGTCCTGCAGCTCTCGTAAAACCTCTTCATTCTTTTTCAGTCTTTTTTCATTTTGTTGCACTGCCTAGGAATTTTTTTCTTCATTGACCTCCAGCTTGATGATCTGATCCTCTGCTTTCTCTAGCCTGCTTTTGATTCCTTCTACTATGTTCTTCAATTCAGAAATGGTATTCTTCATTCCCTCCTGGCTCTTGTTGATGGTTTCTATGTCCATTTTAATGCTGGTATAGTTCTCAGTAAGTTCCTTTTAGCTTCCCTGGAGTTCTTTGTAGTTCCCCTGGAGTTCTTTGTAGTTCCCCTGGCTGAGCTCATTGAGCTTTGAATTCCATGTCTTACAGTGTGCTTGCCTCTGTTCCATTTTGCACTCTTCCTGGGGATTCTTTCTTTCCTTTTGCTGAGGGTTTTTTCTTTGTCTCCCCATTTTGGGTGGCTCTTGTTTGTTTCTGCTTTTTAGGTTGGTATATCTTGACTTACTGTCTTAGTGGTGTGATCTTTGTGGTGTAGAAGTGCACTTATTTTACTTCCTGAATCTGTGCTTGGTGACATCAGCTGGTGTCCCAATCTGGGCCTAGTCAGCCAGTTGGAGACTACCAGAGATCCACTGTCTTTGTCTGTCTCCTTTAGTTGTTAATTCAATCAATCTGTGATCAGTGGTCAGTTTTAGGTATCTTGGTCATGTTGTGATGAATTGGCCTCTTCTGTTCTGTCTGTGGTTATTAGACTTCTCTCCAGTTGGTGTTCTGTTGGTTATTTTGGATGATTTCTCTCCAGTGAAGTTGTAATTCCAGTTTGGTCTTGGGAGGAGATTGGTGTAGCTCCACTTATTCCTCCACCATCTTGGTTCCTCTCAAAACCTCTTCATTCTTGTTCAGCCTTTTTTTATTCTGCTTCACTGTCTTGGAATATTATTCTAAGTTGTCCTTCTGCTTGCTGATCTGGTCCTCTGCTTCCTCTAGCCTGTTGTTGATTCCTTCTACTGTATTCTTCAATTCAGAAATGGTATTCTTCATTTCATCCTGTCTCTTACTGATAGTTTCTATGTCCTTTTTAATGCTGGTGTAATGTTCAGTAAGCTCCTTGTAGCTTCCCTGTAGTTCTTCATAGTTCCCCTGGAGTTCTTTGTAGTTTTCTTTGAGCTGGCTGGGCTCTTTGAGCTTCTCTATCATCATTCTTTTGAATTTCATATCTGATAGTTTGCTTGCCTCTGTTTCATTTAGTGATCTTTCTTGGAATTGTTCCTTTCCTTTTGGTGATGGACTATTTCTTTTTCTCCCCATTTTTAGGTTTTGTTGTAATCCAATCAGACTGTAATCAGCTGCCAGGCTAAGGAACTGCTAGGCTGGAAGGATTGATTAAATTGTAATCCTATTGATCTGTGATCCACCACCAGGCTCAGATGTGGCTTGGGGGACATACTGATTCAGCTGTAAATCAATGAATCAGCTACCAAACTCAGGCCCTGCTGGGCTAGACAGAGAGGTTCAATTGTAATCCAATGGATCAGCCACCAGCTCAGGTGCAGCTTGGTGGGACAGATTCAGATGTAAATCAATGAATCTGTGATCAGCCACCAGGCTTAGGTGCCACTGGGCTAGGCAGCAGGATCCAGTTGTAATCCAATGAATCTGTGATCAGCTGCCAGTCTAAGTGGCCACTGGGCTAGACTGCAAGATTCAATAGTAATCCAATGAGTTTGTGAACATCCGCCAGGCCCGGGGGTCACTGGGCAGGACAAACCAACTCAGTTGTGAACCAATGAATCCACGATCAGCCATCAGACTCACCTGCCACAGTGTGGGTCTGACTGTCTGACCCAGCTGTAAGTCAAAGAGTTTGTAATTAGCCTCCAGGGCCAGACTCTGCTGAATGAGAAGGACTGACTCAGTTGCAAACCAATGGATCCAGGATCAGCTATCAGACTCACATGCCAATGTGACTGACTGACCCAGCTGGGACTGACTGACCCAGCTGTAAGTCAGAGTTTGTGATCAGCCACCAGGCCCAGGCACTGCTGGGTGAGAGTTACCTCTTCATGTTCCAACTATTGCATCTATGCTCCAACAGGGCAGGAGAGGTTTATTTAGATGTAAATCAAAGGATTGTGATCAGCAGGCTCGGGCACCACTGGGGGAGGGGGGGGAGGTGAAGATTGCTTCCAGTAGCAGGGCTATGAGGACCCTCCTAGGGAAGCCTCTTGGAGCAGTGTAGTCCACCTGAGGTGTGGGCAATGAGTCAGCACCAGGATCCCCACAGCCCCCTCCCCACTTCTCTCCTCCAAGCCACTGCCACAAACTCTCCCCACGCGCCTCCAGTTCTCTCTGCCCTTCCTCTGCTGGAGCCCAGGGTAGGTGCGTGCCAATGTATTGTTGCTGTGGTCACCTGGTAGTTCTCAGTCACCTGCGCTCTCTTAGGATAGTAAACCCCACGGCTTTCCGCCCTTCTCAGCTGGATGCTGCTCTGCTCTCTGCTATGTTGTGGTAGCTGGGACACCCAGCTGGGGGACCAGATCCCACCCTTCTCAGATGGATCCCCCAGTTCCATCCCTTCCAGTGGGGGCCCAGCCAGTCCTCTTGTGTCTCTGTGATTCCTACCAGTCACATTGTGATGAAGCCTCTTCTGTTCTGTCCATGGTTGTAGGACTTTTTTCTAGCTGGTGTTCTGTTGGTAATTCCAGCTGACTTTTTCTCCAAAAAAGTAATTCCAGATGCGACCTGGGAGGAAATTGATGTAGCTCCATTTACTCCTCTGCCATCTTGCCAGAACTTGCTCTTATATTTCTTATTTCACATATGTAGTTGCAAAAAAAAAAAAAAAAAGAAAGAAAAAGAAAATTTCAGGAGTTGCTTCTTTTATAGTTTGTAATGTAAATGATCTAACTTGTTCATCTAAATGATTACATTGATAATAACTAGATAATTAAACATGTCATAGTCAACTTTGGGAAAAAGAAATTCAGCTTATAACATTCGAGTATCCACATAGCAAGGGATTGAAAGTCCCAAGACTCATGGCAACTATAAAAGAGAATGATATTTAGGATGTACCTATTCTGTCAGCACCAGCAGAATATATTTCTCTCATATCATAGGAGAGGAATATTTTATTTTCTGGGTCAACCAGGTATATCACTTATTTTCCTTCTTGCCTCCATTGTTATGTTTGCCTATGTGAATAAAAAGAGGAGTAAACAAGCTACAGAGGATTAGAGGAAAATTTCTGCATAAAGTAATTGAATTTAGATATAATCATAGGAATAACATTTTAAAAGCTAGAAAATTATTTTAATAATAAAAAACAATGAACAACTTAAGTTTAGCAAATTTTATTTGTTTATGCTACAAAATTATATTAATGTCAAATATTTTATAATGTAATATTTCATTATAGTCAAATATTCTTTTAATTTAAGCCCACAATGCAAAACTTAAACATTGAATATGCCTTAAAAGCTTCATTTATAAACTATGAATAGTATTAAAAAATAATACACTTACTAAGTTCGTATACAAATTTATTATATTTCCAAAAATAAATTATGGTAATGCTAGACTTCCATTTCAATGTGTTGGCAGAGGGCACCAGAAGAATATCTAAGATATAGTCATCTTCAGGGTATCTCCATGTTTGTGCATGAATGAAAAGACAGTATACCTAGTTTGGTTTATTTCCACCAGTAGGCTTTATAAATTTTCATGGAACCAGGCAGAGCCCTCCTCATAGACATAATAAATTAAAATTTTTTTCCACCTTTCATGTTTAAACTACATTTTCCTCTCTCCTATAGAGTCCTAATTCTCAAAGTTTCACACATTTATGGAGTATCTCTGAAATAGTAAACATTAGTTCTAGGTTCTAGATTTACAAAGAAAAATAACCTTTGCTACAATTCCCCAGCCCATTCCTTCTGGAGGTTTCTCTTCTTCAGGGAGCATCTCTGAGATCCCTATGTAGCACTGATAGGGCTACAGTCCTGAACTTTTATACCCTATAGCACCTTAGGGCTCTACTTTGCTTACAGGCCTCTATTTCTGTACTCATCTTCAGATCTGCAAGAGGTACTGCCCTGTTTTATTGACTTTGACCCTGTTACCCAGCATCATGTTTATCAAAAAAAAAAAAAAGTACATTACTTCTTTTAAAGCAAGATAGAGTGAGTTCACAGATGAATCGAATTCTACATGGCAATACCCCTCCTAAAATAACTCCATCTTGCTACATTTTAAGACTTCCTGAACTTCAGAGGGGAAGAAAATATTTAGTCTCTTCACTCTGGGAATAATTGCAAAAGCTTATAATTTATTACCATGTTGATAAATGATGCAAGTTTTTGTTTAAATCATGTTCTATTGAACCAGTTATAGATTCACAGGAAGTTGCAAAGATAGTAGAAAGAGATTCTGTACACCAGTTCACCAAGTTTCCCCCAATGGCTACGCTTAACTGACAGCCATAGAGTATCAAAACCCAAATTGGTGCCATGAATGTGTAGTGTAGTTCTGTGCCATTTTATCAAGTGCAGATTTGTCTTACTACTACTGCAATTAAGATACAGAATTATTTCATCACCACAAAAATCTCCCTCCTCAGACCTCTTTATAGTCACACCCACTCCTTCTTCCTACTATTCCTAATGCCTGTCAACCATTATTTTGCTCTCTGTCTTTACAATTTTATCATTTCAAGAATATTATATAAATGGAATCATACTATTACTGCATTATTATATTATTTATACATGACTCATCATAGCCAATTGTTAACATTTTATCAGTTGAAATGAAATACAGAAAGAAATCTAGCTCCTTTTATATTCCTTCTTTACCTTCCCTCTATGTACATTTAGAATCACATCTGACATTGTTATATTTGCTTCAAACTTTCAAATATAATTTATGAAACTTAAGAAACATGTCCTAATCTTTATCTATAATTTTACTTTTTCTGTTGTTCTTCCTCACTTCCTAATATTCAAAGATTCTTACTGTGCTATTTTTTTATGTTTAGCAAATTTCCTTTAGCCATTCCTTTAGAGTAGGTCTGCTCATAACAAATTATATTAGCTTTCTTCAATAGAGAATGTCTTGAGTTCCCCTTCATTAATATAGGCTGTTTTCACTGGATATGGCATTATGGATTGACAGTTTTCAGTACTTGGAAAACAATGTGTCAATTTCTTACTTAAGCTGTCAGAATGACAAGTTTTTTATTGGAAAGCATTATTCTGAGTCTTAACAACATGCTGTTTATTTCTAAGCCTGTGTGATGTGATGGCCAACATGTGAGCTGATAGTATCCTCATTGTCTTTGATGCCAACCCAACTGAAACTAATGTTCTTGCTTCACAAAGAAAAAGCCTATTGAAAGCAATGTGAGACATGGATTTAAATGCTGAACCTGAGTCATAGCTGATGTGTTTTCTGAGATTTCTGATCAGATAGAGTCAAAACATTGTTATAGAATTTGATATAATGCTGACATTTGGAACAACTGATATATGTAATATTTCTCCCTAAAAAAAAATTCTAACTGTCCTGTCACAGTTTCTTCAGATGAATAGATGAAAATCCGTAAAACTTTCAAGGAAAAAAACATGTGCCTATGTACTGAAGAAATTGATACTATAAGTGGATTTTTAAAGATATAATTGTAAATTTTATTTTTACTCATTATTCTCTGAAAATGTTCTTAGCATTTATTCTTATTCATTATAAAAATCGATGTGCCAGTTTATTGAAATATATTTCCATATTAACATGAGAAATAGGTCTGACATACTGAATGCACCCAAAGAAGATGAGCTAAAAACTAAAGCATGTAACATACTAAAATTGTCATATTCAGTGAGAAGAAAAAAGTAAAAGTATGAAGAAACTTCAAATAGCAGATAAAGATAGCAAATAATTTTTACATTTGCAATCTAATTTTTACATTTGTGATCTAATTTATAACCTGTGCACACCCCAGGAAAAAAATGTATATGTAATGTATTAATTTACTTATAGGCTTTTTTATATCTGGGGAAAACTGTCAGAAAAGTCATAGTGAAAGACAAGAACAATAATATACATAACCCAGCTATCCAGGTCAACACTTTCTATACACCCAAGAGCCTTAGAGATTGCAGTAGAATCTACAGAAAGGGAACTAATGATTGATTCCTGCCCTGGCTTAGCATTCTCTAAATTATGCTATCAATTTGAATATTGATTTTCTTTAAAAATTTATTTTCCTGATTATGCAAATGATATGTTAATTGCAAGAATTAAAAAAAACAAATAAAAGATAAACATATTGCTATTACCTAGAGCTTAAAGCATATTCCTCTGGAAATATTTTAATCTCAATGTTAAACTAAATAACAATTGACAGATGGTAGTGCTGACTTTGTAGGCCTGCTCACTGGATCTGGACACCGGGCAGCTTGTACCCAGCTTTATATCATCAACAGGGTCTTTGGGAAGCCCACCAAGACTGCCCAGATAGAAGAAAAACTAAGGTGGAGACCTGGCTGGTAGCACAGTGGATAAGGCACTGGCCTGCAAATCCAAAGGTTGCTGGTTCAATTCCCAGCCAGGGCACATAACCAGGTTGCAAGCCAGGTCTCCAGCCAGGTCAGTAGCTAGAGGCAGGTAAAAGGCAACCATACATTGATGTCTCTCTCCCTCTCTGCCTCTCTCCTTCCCCTCTCTCTAAAAATAATAAATAAAATTAAAAAAAAAAAAAGAGAGTGGAGTTGGAAAACAAGAGAAAGATAGGAAGGAGTTGTTTTAACTTTATTTTAAACATACTATTAAATAAAATGGAATAAGATAAAGCTGATAGAACATCAGCCCTCAGCATGTGAGGAGGGGTCTTCCAGGAACTCCGAAATCACATTCTTTACATGGTCCCTTACTTCACCTGCTCAGTATTTTCTAATTTGTATGTAAGAACAAGAATGTTACAGGTCCTTATGCTAAAAAAGGACATGGGAATCTTAGTACTGATAGGTAAGTATTAAATAATGTGTGTATGTGTTTGCTGATTTGCTTATTTTTACAACAATAATCAGTAACTTTTGTAAATTTTTCCCCATATACCATTCATTATTTCACTAATAGTTTTTCCTCCCATTTCATAGATGAAAAAACAGGAATAGGACAGAAAAGTTATAGTCTATGGCTGCAAAATGGCAGAGCTATGTCCCAAACCAGATTCATGTAGTTCTGTGTCCACTACACTCAATCACATTCCTCCCCTCACTGTCATTGCCCCCAACAACTGTGGGGGACCCATTTATTTTAAGAATACATTTCAAGGCATAAAATTTCAAACAATATCTTAACATTAATGAATGTTTAACAAATTGTGAGATATTATTGAAAAATGTACTCTATAAAAAGACAAATGAAGACTCCAAAAGAGCCAGCTGACATTGATTAATAATCCTCACATTCAAGTGGAATGGCTTTCAGCAATTTGGTGATGATGGATAATGCTAGCTGCTTTACATGTTTATTGTGTTTTATTATAGCCTCTCCATCATATTTTTAAAAGGACATAATGCCATAGAATCAAAATTATGGTAATTCCTGGCCCACTGGTCTTTCAAATATAATCTTGTGATCTTAAAAACCCTGGTAATATACTTTAAAAATGCACTACTTAGGCTTAAACTTTATAAATATTCAAACAGTAGGGGGGAAAAAAGCCTTCCATTGCACCTATAGGCATCTTATCAGGTGAAAAAATTAAAATATTCTCTGTTTGGTGCTCACTGAGATATAACGCCAATTTGAAAACAGCGGCAAGGATTTGCTGGGTATAGTGTTCCAGTTTTTCAAGGGGAAAATAATTCTAGGCATTTTTTACACAACAGTGTAAATGTACTTAATACTATTGAACTGTCCATTTAAAAATGGTTAAGATAATAAATTCTATGTATTAAAAATAAAATAACAAAAGAGCATCAGCCTTCTCTTTTGCCCGACTCTGGGCCTTTATTTTACAACAAATTCATCTTGTAAGGAAAGAAAAACAAGTTTTCATTAAAATTATTAGTAGTCCTAGGTAGTGTCAGTGGTCCACTTGCTTATATCAAATTGTGGGGATTTTCATAATTGCTATAAATACTGCAGAATTATTTGCTTTCAGAGCTGATGACTAGAAAAGGATCTTCTCTTACTTTACCTTCTTATAGTAGATCAGGCTTGATCATGACTCTTATTTGGGAATTATCTCCATTTTCTCTTCACATAGCTACCAAAGAGGGGAAGGCTTCAAAGCTAATGTCTATTGCTTTACCAAAGAAAGAGACTTGAACAGATCCCCTTTGCTTCAGTAGGAACTGAGAGTTAGACTAGTTGTTTCTCAGTGGACACTTGGGCTGTTTCTCATTAAGCTCACTCTGCACCCTTTGGTCAGAAGTCAGTTTGGGCAGGTCAAAGAATCAGTCACTTGACAAGCCAATCTTCAGGGAGTTAACCACAGAGGACATGAGGTAGTCTAATCCCAAGAGCCCAGCTACCCTTTCTAACAAAGATGAAAACTAATGTAGAATTCCAAGCATATCAGTACTGCTTGGAAAATGTACACTTTTCAATTTAATCAAAGCCCAGTTTGATTAAGGTTTCTCCTACTGGGCATTACTTCCTTTGGCTTTAATCAAGGAAACAGTTGCCCAAAATAGGATCCTTGTTCTGCTAGAGTCAAACTCAATTGTACTGTTGATCCTAGAGTTTGACCAGTTTTAGAGCTTGAGCCGGCAGTAAAGGATCAAGGAAAACCAACAGCTTTTTCCAGATACAGACTGGAACATATGTGCTGCAGCAGCAGCTTTGCTGACCCAGCTTCTCTTTCGAGAATTTGGCTTGACTTGGAGGGGTCCATTTTCAGTGAGATGAATGAAGAGCTGGCAGTCTGGCTCTCACTTACTGTAATTGAGTCAGACAATTAAATTGCCTCCCAGTTACTGAAACTGTAAACCACATACACCATATGTAGGTCACAGCATTCCAGTGGTGCGTGTTTGGTATAGTGACTTAATGCCTGGATATGGACGACTCTTTTGAGTCAAAGCAGCCTAGCGTGCTAGCTCAGCAGATGTACATGCACGCAATGAGGGAAACACCAGGGTCTGTAGCTTTGGAAGTTATCCTAGAATCAGTGCTCCAACATATGGGTTTATTTAGACAAAACAATGTCAGCTTATCATTGAGCTGTAATTTTTGGATCGCTTTTCTTAAAATCTTAAAACACAGTGTGTTTATTAATGAGTCCTTTACCCACAACCCCAAAAATCTCCAATGTTTCTCTCAAACTAAAGTTGTACCCAGAGATCAAAAAATGACATACTTTGACATGGATTGAGTACTTGAAGTGAAACTGATAAATGTTTTAGCCTCAATATGTGTGATGTTATTAGATTTTGGAGAGAGTAGACATAATGACATTATCAGAACTGGGGAAAGGATTTAATTGTGTATATGTTGAACTTGACAGTATGAATGCAAGTATAATCAATTGATTATTACTATGATAAAGGTGGTGATATGGAACAAATAGATTTTATAATCAACATTATTTTCAGATTAATGACTGTTTTCACAGCATATAGAATACCTTGTGTCCTAAATCAACTATGAACAAAAGACTATTATAAGTTTTACTTAAAAAATTCCTTGATCTGCATTTGGATTTTCCATGGCAAATATTCAATCTTAATATATCCTTCTCCCACTCCACATGCTTTTTGACATCTGGCTCTATCATCAAGTACTGCATGTTTAAAGAATGCAATTTTCTTAGTTGAACAAAATCAGAATTACCAAGCTATGTGTGTGGGTGTGTGTGAAAGTGCATGTGTGTGCATGTGAACCAGAAATGTTTCTTATAGAAGCATCCTATTGTATCCTTATTTTAGCTTTTATTCCCATACTTAGAATACCATGCTCTTAGAATTATATTAATTGTTTTGTGAGGAAATTCACTGCTGGGATTTTCTTGAATAGTCAAATTTTTGTTTGAGGTATTCTGATTATGAGTTTTATCTCTGACAGCACTAATCCTTCTCCAATAGTCTTGGCTTGAGAGAGGGGAATTGAACCAGTGGGACTGGTTATTTTTTGGCCACCAACTTTTATTACTTCCATTTTGAGTGTCATAAAAGGGTATAAAATTGCTCAAATTTATTTTTGAAGACCCAACATGGCAGCTGAGTAGGTGAAAGTATACTCACCTCCTCCCAGAATCAAACTGGAATTACAACTAAATTAAAGAACAATCCTCTTGAATAACTGATTGAAGACTAGCTGAAGAGGTCTTATAACAAAAGATTTATAGAAGAGGCCACGTAGAGACTACTAGGAAAGGCAGAGCTGCAAAAAAGGCTGGCCCCACTTCCATGGGTGGCAGCTGAGTTTCCAGTGGGAAACTTTAGCTGCAGAGGGTTTTCCCCTCAGAGGCATGGGGTCTAGACTCCAGGCCAAGCTCCCAGCCCAGAGTACAGAACCAAGAAGAGGAGCCCACCTAGTAACTGGCTATGAAGAGCAATGGGATTTCTGTCTGCCAGGCAGAGGTGGGAGTCTGCTGGAAACACAGGCACCCTCTTAAAAGGCTAACACACAGAATTCTGTTTGCAACCACTCACCCTGGGCCCTAGGGGAGAGAGGGTGGAGCAGACTGGAGTCACATGAAGAGTTGTCTGGGGTGTGTGGCTCTGGGAAGGGACGTAAAGGTACTTCCACCAGGATCCTTGTGCTGAGTCACTATCCCACGCTGCAGATGCCATCTTTCTTGGAAGAAATACATCCCTTCGTGTAGCATTAGCCTGGGGGAAGCAATAACAACATTCTCTGCATTTCCTCTTGCCCCACCTTGTGGAGCTTATGCCCTGCTCAGAATTATAGCCAGACGTACTTTTAGTTACTGAGCCTAATAGGCAGTTGGCAGGCAGAGGCAGGCAGAGGCAGATCTCAGGTTGCTTTGGAAATTTTGGTGACCTGACTCCTGGCCCAGTGCTGGTAAAAGCTGGACTTGGTGCTCAGCTTGGTCCTTCTCACGCACACCCAGGTGCCACAGTGGCAAGCACAAATTATAGATCACTTGTAGCCCCAAACAAGTTGCTGAGGACCAGTTACAGGCAGTGTCTTACATTGTGTAGCACCAGAGTCCCTCCCAAGAGGCCCAGAACCAATACATCCAGTGGGCAGCTTCAGATGACATCAGAGCAGGTTCCAATAAGCTCCACAAGCAGCATATCCAAAGGGATATGCAGACACCAAACTCTGCTGAGACTAATCGCACCTCACATGGTCAGCACCTGCACAGCAGCTTACATGCCATGGTTGAGGTTAAGCTTTATGTTCAGCCAGCCTGAGAGTTGATCCCACACCCAAACAGACCAATAGCAATCAAGACTCAATTACAATAGGAGGGCCCACCCACATGACCCACAGAAAGGACATTCCTGGACCACCCAGTTCAGGTGCTCAAGAAGGTTGCATCACTGGATCCCACACGTCACCTACTACATGTGGCTACCCCACAAAGACTGGGAGTCATAGCAGAATTATCTTATACATAGAAACAAACACAAAGAGGCAGTCAAAATGGGCAAACAAATGAAAGAACAGGAGAAATCTTAGGAAAAAAAATTAATGAAATGGGGGAAAGCAACTTTTTTAGATATGGAGTTCAAAATAATGTTTATAAGGTTCCTCAACAGCATTGAAAAAGACATAGAAAACAAAAAAAAGACCAACTAAAAATAAAAATTATACCTTAAGATGCCCTTTCTGCTGAGTTAAAAGAAACACTATTCTTTATCAATTCCCATAGAATTCTAATGGAAAAGAATTTGTATCTGTATTTACCATCTTTTTCTTACTAAAAAGCAAGGAAGCTGAAAGTAAAAATGTTTACTTTCTACTATTTGAGGAGCATATTATGCAGTAATTTTTGAGCAATTGAGGATTGGAATTTGTTAGAAGAGAAGCTCTAAATATGATTTTAAAAAATCTTTATTAAAGCATAGCACAGTGCTATGCAAGAAAGTCAAGGAAATTTATTTAAATAAATGATGGAATGTTGGAAGGGAAGACTTAATTAAATGGAAACTACATAGTTGAGTTCTCAGGCTACAGGAGTGCTTGGTTCACAGTACAGGTGATTTTAAAAGGCTTCAGTATAGGTTTGTTGGGTGGATGAATAAATGAATGCCATTTCTGGTAAAGCTCACATTCTCATGAAGTGAAGAAAAGATAAGCCTGCTAAAGACTTTTTCCAATAATTTTTCATGTACATTTATAAAGCTTTATATTTAACAGGTTTTTTTTTCTGATATAAATTAACAGTCTGTATTTCAGCTTCTTTACAAATCCCATAATTTTGATATCACAAAATTGGGTAAAAGTTTTACCTTTAAATTTATACATCTTATACTTGCTGCAATTTATTTGCACTGCATAACTTGGGTGCACTATTGGCAACGTACGAGCTACTGTAAGTCCTACCACTTCTTTTAGAACATTTTATGCTGTGTAGTAGTAAAGACTGGCTGGCCTAGTTTGAAGTGTTAAGACGTTTTGACTTCAAGGGAGCGTTTTTTTTTTTCTAGTGTGAATGAATACAGACTTTTTCATTTTGTTCCAGAAAATGAGTAAAAGTCTACTAATGTACTTCCACTTCAGGAGGATTCCAATTTCATGACCCAGCCAAGAGGGCAATTAAGATTCCACAGATAAAAATTGCTTAATCTGCAGAGGATGGGCAATGGATGTCCCAGTTCTTATACTGAGCTTTATCACCCATTAATGCTTACTTTCTTCAGAGAATTGACATTATCAAACTTCTCCGTTATTTTTCCATAAGAGAGTATTATTGATGTACAATGTGATGGTGAGGGAAGAGTTCATTGTACAGCAACTAGCTCAGAAAATCAGATTTATAACAGTGTTTCCAAAACCTGGTCATATGAATTATCATCGAAGCTGTTTTAAAATAAAGATTCCTGGACTCTCCCCACAAGGATTCCAATTCAGGAGTGCTGGGAAGAGACTCAGGTGAATTTATTTATAAAGAGCTCCTTGGATGATCCTTATCTAGCCTGTATGGTGCTGGTTCCCTGACAGGCCTTTAAAAATTGCTAATTTAACTGAAATACAGCAGGGGCCTACTTGTGTGACTCTATAAAAAGTGACAGAGTAGTAAAATATATTCTTTTTTTTCTGAATGGATGCAAATGCATTTACAACTGCTGCTGTTACATGTAACAAAACTGATACTTCAGTCCAGCATTCACTTTACACACTGTGTAGCCCATGGATTGTGTTCATTTCATATGAGGTGAACTTCTCAGTGACTCAAAGGTTTTACTCAGAAATCATTTTAAATCAAATGTAGCTCAGTTTTATTTCCTTTTTTGGTCGTCATGCTCTCTAGTTCATGTTGCTTTTTCAATACCCAGAATATTTATAATTCTAAATTAGAGGGTCACATTCCCCTAAAGTGTGTATGTTAATCTCATTGCTGTAGGACAAGCACATGTATAAGTTGAATGCCATATTCAAGGTTATACTCTAATTTTTATTTTGGAAAAAGATTGTTTTTATAATACAACCTAAAGAAAATAAAGCTCAACAAAACCTTGTATAGTGGGGATGCATAGAAGATAGTGGATTCCTCTGGGAATCACTCTCCAGAATAATATATAAAAATTGGCAAGGATTGTGAAAGCATTTACATCCTATAGGTATCAAAAGGCACCTATTACACAACACATCGTTACTTACATGGTATTATTGCTCAGTCTGTTGATCTTAAGGCACCATGAGCTTTAGCATCTTTCAACCACTGTTCTCTGTGACCCATGTCTTTCCTTTTCCCCATCATTTCCCAAATCCTTATAGCCCCTTTCCTTTTTTGCTACTTCCTTCCATATCCTAATAACATTCTACTGGCCCACAGTCCAAAATCCTCAGGATGGTTAAGATTGTGGCACTGCTGCCCAAGAGGAGTTGGCACTTGAGTTCTGTATATTGCCTTTGAATTAAGATCATTGTACAGCTCTCCATTTCACAGTGGCAGAATGGTCCCAGATTGTGTGTGGAAGCCATTTACCCTGAAGCTCAACCTATATGTTTGTAGTAAAAATGAAAAAGAGATTCTGTGAATTACGTGTAATGTCAAACAGCTATATTGCAAGTGGTATTTGGAAAATGTTAAACCACTGTGAAATAACTGAAATTTCAATTGACAAGCATTTTCTGCACCATGATCATTTGTTAGAAAATTTCTGAAAGCTGATCAGGGGAATTTAATGTCCAGATAAAAAATACACACACACGTATTTCAAATACATTTTATTTCAAGCATTGAAATCTCCCTGCTTTTTCTCTTTTCCACAATAGAAGATTCTGAATTTATGTGTGAAAAACAAATGGCATAGTTCCAAGTCCAGTTGTTCCCCTTTATGGATAGACTAATTTAAATGATTTTCCTAGCACGAACATCAGATAAATGGAGATTAAGTGACTTGCTCAAAGTCACAAAGACAAACAAGCAGCACATCCAAAACTAGAAGCCAGACCACATTTCATTCAGCAAATAAATTTAATATGGGATTTAATATGTGCCAGGGACAAAGCTGAGTGGTGCACACCCTCTGCTCCCTAGTTGCTTGTTACCTACTTGAGGGAGATGAATGACTAACAAGGTCACTATAAAAGAGAACACAGAAGCATATATTCCTATACGGTTAAGTAAAAGGGGCAGTTTAGGGATGGCTTCCTGGAGGAGGTGCTAGCTAATGTAACATCTAACATATAGAAAAGGAAGAGTAAAAAGATGTTTCCGGCATAAGGAGTATTTCCTCAGGCTTAGAAGCAAGAAAGTGCATTCTGCTTGGAGAATCATAGATATCTCTTCTTACTGGACCAGAAGGTGGAACTAGCAGGGAGTGGGGAGAGATCAGACTGGGGTGGGAGGCCCTTGAACCTGGCCAAATTTAGAAATTTGGACATTATTCTGAAGGCAACTGGAGAGTCATTGTAGGTTTTAGCAGAGGGAAAACAGTGTTTAATTTGAATTTTAGAAACAATTATCAGACTACACTGTGAACAGTGGATTGGAGAAAGAAAGAGAAAGGAGGCTAAGGCAATGCTTCTTCTATCACTATATAAAGGGTCTCCGTGAGAATTTTTAAAAGTTATCAGTTACGGTTGGAAAATGACTCTATTGCCATTTATCAGAAAATCATTGACATTTATCTAGAAATCTATGTGATATGCTACCTGCCTAAATAATCCTGAATGTAGGACTAACTTTGTACAGCACTTGAAAATGTACAGTCTACTTTCATGGGAATTCGTTTTTGTACTCTTCCTAATAAGCCTGTGAGATAGTTACAAATAGTAGTATTTTTAGCCCCATAATATCCCCAAAGAGAAAGAATACAGAATAGTGGAATTGAAATCCTTGTGGTTGCTCAAAAAAGTATACACAACTAAGACTGTGTAAATTATAATTGTGTGGGAGGGAAACTCTGGGTTAAAAAAGCATCACTGTAGTCACTCATGTCTGAAAGTCTGATTATGTCTAATAAAGCATTTCCAAGTTGACTTTGAATAATGACTATATTTAGCATGAAAAAATTCCTCAAAATACCCAATCAGTGTTGTCATTGTTTCCAGATGAAAGATATGAGTATACATTCCAATGAACAATGCTTAAAATGTAAAGATAAAGATGAAGGTAACATATACACTGATGTTAGTGCATTTAGTGATTTATGGGTTCACTAAAATGGGAGACTCTCAAAAACAAGAGATATTTAATTTTTAAAGATATTTTAAAATAGAAATAAATAGTGAACTTCAATTATTTTCCAATAAAATAACTACTAAGTAACATTTTTCTATTTCAAATGAGAAATAATGTAGGTTTGTGACAGCATGAACAGAATATTTTTCTGAGTTCTGTTAATTGAAGAACATTCATCTGTGAACTTTATACTATAATTTAAAGCAGATTGGAAGATATTATAACTTTCCATAGATAGTCATTTAATTAGTTCCATAAAAATATCATTCTTCTTAGATTTCAAATGCTTTAAATTTTGTAATACACCATAGTTTTGCAATAAAGTGTTTAGAGAAAAGAAATTTCAAAATTTGTGCTGTCTGGAGTAAAAAAACAGGACTTTTTTTTTAGAACTGAGTTGTAATGGTTAGACTTCTTTTGATTACAAGTAAATGAAAATCCAAACCAAATTGGTTTGAACCAAAATAGAATGTATTGCCTCACCTAACCCAAAGTTCAGGAATAAATCTATCTTTGGTCAGAGCTTGACCAGACTCAGTGATATCATCAGGACATGGTTTTTCTCTATAACTCTTGGCTCTGACTTCTACTTACAGTAAAAAATTACTGTTCTAGTTACAGACAAGGTTGACTTCATGGTTGTAAACTGGCTGCTACTGCCCAGGTACTTCATACTTCCAGGCTCTGACTATGTAGGAAAGAGAATCTATTTTTCTGATAGTTGAAATAAATGACCCAGAATGAAGTCTAAGCAGCTATGAGGGGCCACCATGGATTCTATGTTATCCTTGGACAATCACTATAAATAGAGGGAGGAAGGTACTGTCCCTTTCTCTTATGGGTCTGAGTTTAGATCAAGTACCCTATTTCGAAAGGTTGGGGAGATTTAACAGAAGTGCATTATTTAACAATGACAAAGGGGTGGTTCTCCCAGAGCAAAATGGGAGATGTTCTCTCTGGGTAAGTTTTTAGCTACATGAAAGTAAGGACCTGATCAACCATAAAACTCCTACAAGAAAACATTGGTAGTAAAATCTCTGGCACCTCTCTTAGCAATATTAATGTGTTTGATATATCTCCTTGGACAAGGGAAGTTAAAAAATAAACAAATGGGACTACCTCAAGCTAAAATGTTTTTGCACAGGAGAAAAAACATCAACAAAACAAAAAGTCAACCCCATCCAGGGTCTGCTCCTAACAATCGTGCTTCCCCAAAGCATCTCCATTACAGTTCCCAGCTTGCTATTCCCATTGTCACTGTGGGAGTCTTGATCTATGTGTTACTTATAAAAGGTAATAGCCTCATGATTAGTTTTTCTACCTTTAGTCCCTCTCTTCTCCTCATCTGCATTGCTTTGCTTTCAGAATAAGGGCAGCTGGAAGATTGTCACTTACCTGTAGTCATTTCTTATTGCCCTATGTGAAGTCCAAATTCTTTAATATTCAAGTATGATCCCTAACCTTTTGTTACTTTTCTCTCCTGTTTGTTCTCCAAAACATTATACCTGCCTTAAGAGGAACTATTTGTTTTATTCATTTTCATATTTTATTTTATGTGGTTACTTGTTTTGCTAAAGCCTATAATGATGAGTTTGTACAAAACTAAAAGTTAATGAATAAATGACATGTCACAAAAGTGTACAATGTTATTTCTGAAATTTCATCTTGGGGGGGAGGTTAATAAATAACAAAAATATATCCAATGAAGAGAAGTTTCCCTTTTTTATGTTCAATTGCAGCTTGTTCTGTAGAAAAATCTATATTCGACTTCTTTGTAACTTTCAGACAGAGTTTTCTAAATTGGCTTAAAAATGTATAATATTTGTACAAAGGGAAGAAGAAAGTATTTCTATCTTGGTTTTAAAGGTACTTTTCTTCCCAGTCATAGCATCTTATCACACATATAGCAAAGACTGTTATCTGATATATTTATTTTTCAATCATAGTTTACATTCAATATTATTCTATGTTAGTTTCAGGTGTACAGTATAGTGGTTAGACAATTATGTACTTTACAGAGTGGTCCTCCTGTATATTTCAAGTACCCACCTGGCCCCATACATAGTTATTATGATATTGTTGACTATATTCCCTAGGCTGTAATTTACATCTCTGTAACTATTCTGTAACTACCAATTTGTACTTCTTAATCTTTTCAACCTTTTCACCCAAACGTGCCCTATCCTCAATTGTCAGTCTGTTCTCTGTATCTATGAGTCTGATATCTTTAATTATTTCTGAGTAATTCATAGGGGAAAAAAGTCAATAAATATAAAATGCTTATCCTGAGTAATTATGATAGAAATTCAAATTAGTATAACAAAAAATTAGTACTTTTCATTTGTCACATTAGCTGAAATTAAGAACTTGACAAAAATGTGGCTATTTGACAAAAATGTAGAAAAGCAAGCATGTTCATAAGCCTATGGTACAATGGCAATTTACCCATAGCTAACCAAATTTAAAAATGTATGTTTCTTTAATTCACCTATTTCAATTCTAGTAATTTACACAGATTCTGAGATAAACAAAAAATAAATGCATAGGGATGCTCATTTAATTTTTTTCAAATATATATTTTTAGGATTTTTTATCTTATTATTTTAAGAGAGAGGGTAAGGGAGAGAGGCAGAGAGGGAGAGAGATATCAATGTATGGTTGCCTTTTTCACCTGCCTCCAGCTATGGACCTGGCTAGAGATATGGCTTGCAACCTGGTTATGTGCCCTGGCTGGGGAATCAAACCAGTGAACTTTGGGTTCCCATACCAGTGCCTTATCCACTGTGCCACCAGCCAGGGCTTTTAATTTTTATTTGTAATTATTATTTTACAAAGAACTAAAAGCAATCCTATGGCCTATTACCTGGGAGCTGAAGACTAACATAGAAAAAGTCAATTTTAAAAGAATAAAGTAGGTATATGTCTGTAAAGGTGAAATTGGAAAAATCTCCAAAAAATATGAAGTGAAATAAAACAATGTGAAAAATGGTATAAAAATATGCTCTATTTGTTTAAAATGAATAAAATTTCAGTAGCAACCCTAGAGAATAAGAGATGGGAACGGGCCGGTAGGCAGTGGGAGAGACTTTCATATCTGTGTATTGAATTTTCACCCTACAAACCTAGATTGTTAAACACACACACACACACACACACACACACACGAACACAAAGTTCCTTAGTTTTGTACACAGTTCATTTCTCACATTTACTTATACATTAATTTTTTCAATGTCTATTTAATGAGTGTTATTTGTTATGTCTAAACATAATGCAAGTTTCTTATTTCCTTTGTTAAAACATGTACACATTTTTGGAACTCAAAAGTTGTTTTGCATATATGTCCCTGCCCACAAAGACAAAGCTTTTTGCTTTCCATAATCATGTTAAAATACTACCTTAAATGGCCCCCATGTTTATATACTTCCTGTTAGGAAATTCTACTCACATGTACAAGAAGCATGCTAAAGGAATTGGCTATTTTCACCTTTGTACCTCAGGCCTGCGACTCCCCTCTGGTTTGGATTGTCAGTTGATTGTTGGTAGTGTCAAATCAACTGCTAACAGGAATCTCCAATTTGGGGTGGGGTGAATTGAAGAAAGGAATTTTGTTCAATGTGATATAGTATGGCTGTTAAAACAGCACTGCTGTGGAACTGTTCAATTGTGATACACAGAATGGCTATGAAATCCGATCCAGGATGGTCTGCCCTGTTCTGCTCCATTCCACTACTGGTGTAATATCTTCAATATTTCAGCTCCAATTGAGAAAACACAATCTTCTGACTTGCAGAACATACTTCTTGGAGCCATTGGAGATAAGACTTGTATTGGCTCCTGGTTCTTGATTGGTCCATCCTCATGCAAATAAGAATGCTAAACCCTTGCAGTTTGATTGGTCCAAAAAGTCACTGTCCTGATTGGTCAGAATAGAGCTTCTCTGGTTGGTTAGAGCTGCACAACTCTGATTGGATGGTGAAAGTCTCAGTCTTATTGGTTGAAATAGAACTCCTTTAAAGGACTGGCTTAGATGGCAGAAACAGTGCAGGTAGGTAGTTCAGTGCAGAGGCAGACAATTTAGCACAGAGGCTTCTCTTTGAAGTGTAGTTTGCATGAGAGGCACCCTGTGCAGAAGTCCATTGGGCTCTTCTTTTCTTTAGTTGAGTGCAGTTACCCACCAGGAGCCCTTCTTAGTAGGTATCTCCTTTCCCCCAACCCCTTCCCACCCTCAGAGTGCGCAAGATAAAGAACATTTTTTTCTTGAAACATAAAATAATTGGGAACAGATTTCTGAGTATAGGTTAGCTCCATAAACAATACCAACAGCCTTAGAAAGTAGAACAGTGCTACCCTCTGGCAATTACACTAATATTGATTATGCTTTGCCTGATGGGTGCAGGAGGCAATTTCTTGCCATGCTCAGGCAGGCTGAAGAAAGCAGGCATCTGTTTGCATAGGACTTGGCTTTGAAAGCCAAACTGCACTCTTTCTGATAGTGTAAAATCCTGAGACCTCATCACATATTCCATTATTCATCAAGGGAACACATTTATGGTCCAACATAGATTTTATTCGGGTTGATCTGCCAGAACTTTTTTTTTTTTTTTTAATTGTTGTTGTATTATATCCATCCCCTTTTTGCTCCCATCTGTCCTCTTCCCCACCCACCCATTTCCCCCCAAAGTCAATCCCACCTGTTGTCCATGTCCATGGTTCCTTTATACTAGGTTCTTGTCTAAACTGCCAGAACTTTTTTAAAAATTCACTATTTCATTTAATGAATACATCTTCAAGATGATGCTTCTATTATACTGACTGAAAGAGAAATGTATGCTTTACTCCTTAAAAGAACAAAACACTGAAAGTATACATCAAAAGCTAACTTAAGCAAAACCTTGAAATTCTCCTTCCACAGTGTTCAATGTGTTTTGCCAGAATGGAGGAGCCAGTGGCATGGAACCCATAGGACAGTGATGGCTTTTGTAAATACATATATGATGGATGCTATAAGCACTAAGCACTGTGGCCTTTAACAAAACCATATTAGAACAAAGAAGATTTAAATAGTAATGGGCATTTAATGTTTATATGCTTATATATTAATATCACGAGGTAACCAATCATCAGGGAATTGCCTTATGCTAATGACTCACTTAGTAACTTTCTATAATTTCCCCCATTTCCTGACTTTAAGTGCGTCTGTGGCTCATGTATTTCCTTCACACTGGCAGGGGTAAACTAGGATGGCTCATACATGTTTCCAAGTTTTATGGACCAACCATGCATGTCAGCAATATCTAAGCTAATGTTGTTTTTCTAATGAAAAACAACAACCCAATTTATACAAATTCCATGTGCTGGTTTGTAGAATTTTGAGTAGTTCTTCTTCAGATACTTGATTCACAGATATTAAAGACTTAATTGTTTCCAATGCCTTTTGCCATTTTGTAGTTAAGAATAAAAGTGTTTTTAATCTATATTGGATATAGTCCGATCCTGCAAAGTGGTACCATTTCAAATACTCTGTTCTATTTCCCCATAAAAACATGTCTATTTTTTGTTACATCATGTGTACTAATATTGTGCTCAACTAATATTGTTTAATCAAAAAAAAGAAATTGTGGAAAATTTTACCTTCTTTTATTTTGCAGAAAAATCAAATATTCTTTACCAGAAAAAGAAACTGTAGAAAATATTAACATTTTTCAGAAAAATCTATTCATCATATAGCCATTAATTGCTGAACTCTGCAGAAACACTGTATATTCAATGACATATCACCTCTCCTATGTCTTTGAGGAGCTAAGATTTTTTTCTTCTTTGTTTATTTTTTCACAGAAATTCCTGAAATGTTAACTTTTAACAGTTAATTGCACCACCCTCCAAATATAAAGCCCGAATTGCTAGTTTCAAACATCAATAAACCAGTATTTTGTATACTAAGAATGTTCTTCATTTGAACTTGGTCTTCATCAGTCAGTAAAAATTAAACAGTTCTAAATATATCATCATATTCCCCTTGGACTACTAGAATTTCCACTTGAGAAAAATAGGACATATGCATGAAGTATGTTTAAATGTAACTTCCATAATGATGTGAAGGAAAATAATTGGAAATACTGTTTTAATCAATCCTTTATAGGCAATTTGCTTCCTTGGTTATGAAGCATGTTATTCTAAATGAAAGTATCCAAAAATATGAAGGAATAATATTACTGACGCCAACTATTACAGGATATATAAATACTTGAGTAAATCCTTATGACGAGGAAAAATGCTTTCAAGTCATCAGCTTTTCAGAACAGAAGGAGTGTTGATTCTGGCACTGAGTGTAAACCACCTATGTATCGTTTTTCATGAGCTACCAAAAGATGAAACCAAAAGGCAAAAATGTATACCAAAACTCCTTGTTGAGAATATGGAAAAAAGATGAAAAACCCCAGTGGAAATATTGTCTGCATATTTAATAATTCTAGACTGTGCCAACCAAGAAGTGAGAATTATAAATTCATGGTCATATTGGTTTCTTGCATTTCATTTATTATCTATTTTGAAAAACACTAGGAAGCCTAGCCTACATTTTATTCATGTGATTGACAAAGTGGAATTGCCTAAGGCCAGCTCTGGTGAAATAATTTTTTATTTTTTTAATTTGAAGACTGTATTCCTTTGAACCACATAACTACAGAGAAGAAGAAAAGGATGGATGGCAAATCTCACTGTTTTTGTTTTTGTTTATATATCTCCTTTAACTATATATTCTAAATAGAATATAATGTTGTTAGTATGTCAGTGCAGATGTGACTAACTTTGATCTTCTAACTAAAACAAGAGGAAGATTTTTTATATTTTTATCCCAAGATACTGTACTTAATGGACTCCTGTGAATTTGGCTATTTGTAAACAATTTTTATCTCATTTCTTACTTCTACTGTTATTTACAATCAGGTAGTTTCTCCTTTGGGAGCTTTCTTCTCATTGTGATTGACTAAATATTTCTCCCATAACCACTGGTATTTCTCAGTTAGCCTGTACTATATAATACCAAATTGATTTACTTAACAAATTTATGTTTTCCAATGAACTACAAGTTTCAGACAGCAGAGGCTTTAATTCATAACTCACCCCAGTGCTTAGCCTGGGTCTAGAATATAGTAGGGACTCAATAAATGGCTAAGGAATCAAATTGAACTTGTAGTCACCAAAATAAGTTTAGAGTCAATATCTTGCTCTAGAAAAGTAATGATCAAATATATTAAGAATAAGTCAAATAGATGTTGAATTCTGCAATTTGTTAATATTTCTAACTCATTCAGTTAGAGAGACATTGTATACCAAAGTTCCTTAGAGACCTGTGGGCAAAGGAGTGTTCTTTAAAGCTGAAGAGTAAAATATAGGCAACAATATTTCACAAATTAAGTGGGAACAAGGTCAAACATTGTCTCAGTACTATGTAGTTTCTGTGGCTTGGAAACTTCTTTCAGAGGCATCCTGTTTTTCCTAGCCATTACCTAAGAGCACATACCTACGGTTTGGAAATCACTAGAGAATATCCATTCCTGAGACATTTCCAGTACTTTGTGGTTCTGGTCAAGATGATCAAGAGTACTGTGTCATGCATCCTCCTGGTGTAGTCCCAGGCTTAGCAAAAGATAATCCCGGTGATCCAGGTTCAAATACTGATTAACCACAGGGTTGTGGGAAAAATTTGGGTATTAATTTATGTCTCTGTGATGTGTCAGCATCAATTTTGCTCAACAGAGGTCAGCTGTTTAAAAGAGCATGGCCATTGCTTTCACTGCCCACATTGGTCTCAGAAACTACCAGGCAGATCACAGATCAATAAACTCTAACCTTCAGCAGATTAGCATTAGTTTTCTAAGGTGCTTGTTAGAGATTAGACTCATCTTTCTGATTTTTTCAAGAATGAATAGTATTTAAGGCAAAGGTTCCAGTTTAGTTGCACCTAACTCTGCTCTCTATATTATGAAAGTTATTAAGACCTATAACTTCGCTTCCTTTGTCTTCTGAGGAACAACTTTACAGCTTAGTTTTTCTTTCTTCATAAGTTAAATGTAAGATGCCTATTACTCACATATATTATTTAAATAAACAATTACATTCATTATGAATAATTAGAAATGCATCATTGAAGTGTAGTGAAAGCAGTTGAATATTATTCAAAGAATTAGGTTGAACATGCTAATTTTCTCTTTGCCCCAAACTGCATTACTTTCTGATCAAAATTATTTGTCAGAAATAATAATCTAATAAAAATTTTAAATTATTTAACAATAATTCTCCAATGTTATCTGGAATTAAAAGAATCAAATTAAATTTTCATTACATTTTAAAGTATTTTAATAGCATGTGAAATTATGATACAAGTAAATATTCCCAATGACTTTGTGAGAAAAATATTAACATGGAAAATATTAGATGATTGTAATTAATCATGAATATTTTGTGGAAATAAGTTTGGAACATGAAGAAATTTATTTAAAAAATATAATTCACTCCCATGAATCAGTAATATATTAGCGAGTTTCAATAAGTATAGTATAACTATATAATTAAATAAGTACTAGAGCAAACTATGCTAGTTAAACTTTGCCATTTAGAGAATATATCAACTATTTAGGTATTCCTAATTAAAGAAATTCTAAGAAGTTTTATTACAAAATAAGCTGGTAGCCAAATGTAATTAAAATTATGTATCATAACTGCTGATAATTTTAGAATATTAGAGCCAGTTCCTTATCAAATCATATCCTATAATCAGCCTATTCAAAGCAGTGGCATGGCAAAGCTACCTAGAGGAATGAGTTTTTGTTTTTAAAATTGAAACACTCTAAGCACAGACCCATGAATTATATGTCATGTTATGATGTTATAACTCAGGTTGAATTTATAGAGGTCTATGCCTCTGTCTTGCAAGAGGTTTATCATCTCCCCTTTTTATTTTGAATGAGTTATGGAGTTTTTGTAAAGTAAGGTTGATATGCTTTTGTTGGAGGAAAGATTCAGGAACTAGAAGGATAGATGAGGGGTTGGTATATTGTCTGGATGGCATTACTAATGAATACTAGATGGGAAAGATCAGAAAAAAGGCAATCTAGTTCCTTTGATTGGAGCTTGGCAAACTTATCTTGGCAAAGGGCCAGATAGTAAATATTTCTGAGTTTGTGAGCCATTCTAGTCTCTGTTATGACTACTTAACTCTGTTATTGTAGCAAGAAAGCAGATAGGCAATACGTATGTAACTGAACAAACATGACTATATTCTAATATAACTTTATTCATGGACCCTGAAACTTTATTTTCATAGAATTTTCATGTGATAATTCTTCTGACTTGTTTTCAACTATTTCAAAATGTAAAACTATTTGGCCCTGACTGGTGTGGCTCAGTGGATTGAGCACCAGCCTGTGAACCAAAGGGTCACCGGTGGGATTCCCAGTCAGGGCACATGCCTGGGTTGCAGGCCAGGTCCCTAGTTTGGGGTATTTGGGAGGCAACCACACCAAAGAGAATTTGACATTTCTCTCCCTCTCTTCCCCTCTCTCTAAAAATAAATAAAATCTTAAAAAAAAAAAAAAAAAAAAAAACATTCTTAGCTTTTGGGTCATACAAAAATAGGCAACTGGCCATATTTGGCTTTCTATCCATGATTGCCAACCCCTGCCTTAGATGGATAGATGGTTTCTTGTCTAGATGGGAAAACACCAGGAACCAGCTTCATTACCTGGGGAGCCTTCACTGGCTACACCTCAATGCCTGTGGTGAGTATCCTGAGCAGACCACACCCAGTTCTAGATCCATTTTGTGCAGTACCCAAGGACACCGTGGGTACAAGATAGTGGCAAGCAGTGGACAAATAACTTTTTTGAACTATCAAGATTGTCTTGAATTTTAAGCCTCTGTAATTAATGTTTGTTTTCTCCAAAAACCTGGAAACTAAGAGAAATCAAGGGCACTGTCAGTCATATTTGCTGCTTTAGGCCAAAGCTTATCACAGTGCTGGGCACATAGAAATGATCAGTATATAGTAGATGAACTGCACTGAATAGACAAGAGAATTAAAAGGACCCAAAGAAACAGATAATCTATTCCAAATGAATCAAGTCAGTTGGTTTATGAGAATGATTCTGATGTGGGAGAAGAAAAGTAAAATAATATAAAATAAGATCTGTAGCAAAAACTTCTACTTGTTTATTTAACTAGCTGAAAAGTCACATACTAGCTTTGAGTGAACTTGACAGCTAAGAGGTCAAAAATACATTACTTAAATGCTGCTTTGTGTATTTTTAACTGAACTTCATAAAGCTGCTGAGTCTATATAAAGTTTTCTATAAACTTGAGCTGATATAAAAAGAACAACACTAGAGGAGGCCTGATGAAGTGTGCCCTCTTCAACTTGACTACTCACGCTCTACAAGTTTCCTGCCACTGCATCAAATTAGCAGCAGATGGTAATGGGGAATGGACAAAATTTCAAAGGGAACAGATATGGGACTTTCCAAAGGGCACACTGAAAGCAATTCATTTTCACAGCCTGATGTCATTCAGTATTTGGGGAAAATTAATAACAATAAGTAATGTTGTAGGTACATTTTTGTAATGTTTTTACCTGTTTTATTCTAATGTTCTACTTCTTTACACAAAAAAATAGTCTTTTTAACTACTTTTCTTTATTGATATTAACATGTTTCAAAAGAATTAGCTAAGCCAACAAAATAACTTTCTGAGAAGTATAAACAGTTAAGCCCATTTAAAAATTTCTGTTATGGATCCTGTGTTTCCTGTTATATAACCCCAACATATTTTTAAACAAACAAAAACTCAGATATTTTGGTTATAGTGCTCTCCCACTTTTTCACTTTTAGAACAGCAGTGGTTGACAACTACATATCAGAAGGCTTATGGGAACAGCCATAGGAAAAGGTGTTATTGTTTTATTCATCTTCTATAGAAGGCCATGCATATTATTCCAGTGGTGGCTCTGATGCCAGTCATTGGCCACCCCAGAGAGATCACATCTGCTGCAGATAATTTACCCTGGATGAAAATCAGGGAGGACTACTATTTTTTAAGGTGAAGCAGGCCACGAGGAAAAGCAAGTCCTGAGTGGAAAGTAGTCAGATGGTAATTATTTAGGGGACAGGTTAAATCAGGAAAAGAAATGCCAATGTTACTATCCTCCTCAGGCACCTTTGGCTGTTACACTTAACACACTAATGCAGCCAACTGGTTTCCTCTTTGTCAAGAAACACACCTTCTGCTTTCTTGCCTATGTGTTTCTGTTCATGCTTTTCTGTTTCCTATCCCCTGATATTCACCCTTATCTTCTTTAGGACTTTTGCACCATAGCCTGTGGTATGTCTCTCATCTAATGGTCTGTTGAAGTTATTAGTTTAACAGAGAGGTTGCAAATTTAGCTGTGTCCAGAAGCTAGGATCTTAGTGAATGAGTTGGGTTGGATGTAACAAGATAGCTCCTTACACAGAACTCCAATGTTGGACAAATCTGCTTTATCTAAATGGAGCTACCTTTTCTCCAACCCACTTACATACACATGCCACATGGAAATATGGGCTTGATGTTGCCATGAATTCTATTAAAAGAATTTCACAATGTCAGTGTGAAACTTTCTACTTATGTGCTTGCCCTTAAAATTTCAAATGATCAAATATAAGCATTGCACATCTTTGGCCTGAGG
This sequence comes from Noctilio leporinus, assembly GCA_004026585.1. Lineage (NCBI taxonomy): Eukaryota > Metazoa > Chordata > Mammalia > Chiroptera > Noctilionidae > Noctilio > Noctilio leporinus. Next base: position 258,905 of record PVIW01001285.1, on the reverse strand, counting down.
GCAATCAGACTGGAACCCCTTCTTTAATTATTCATTTGATAAATCCATTTCTATATGATACTTTGAGTATTTTACATTCAATATATAGCATAAATTTTTATTTAAGTTGTTTATTGTTTTCTAATACTTGGTTTTTCTTCTTTATTCAAGTAGAATACAGACTCCTTTAGATTGAGGTTATATTGTACACACCTTAACTTCAGAAACAAAAAGGTGACTTTCAAATAAAAGTGTTTAATAAGTGGCAATTTGGCTGATAAGTTAATTAAATTTTAAAAAGAAAATGATATTTAAGTGATCACATAAAGGTGTGTTGAGTAAAATTGAAATGGAATAACAAATTTTTAATAGAAATATTTTAAGAGAGGCATCTGCTTTGGCCCAAAAGCAGCCTTTGTTATAAGGTTCACGAGATAGGAGATCTGAAAACCCTTTGTAAATTGTGAAAAATTATAGAGATGTTAAATGTGTTACTGTGACACACACACACACACACACACACACACACACACACAAGCTATTGTACTTCTATAACAATGTAAAACTCCCTGCTATCTTATTTACTTACCCACCAATGGTTGATCATTGTGTCTATTTCTGGTTTGTAGTTGATCTATAGTTGGTACTTTGGGACAAGGAAATCTCTAAATAAAATAATATCTTCATTCCTTTATAAATTCTTCCCTGCGTATTCATTTCCTTTCAAAACAATTCTGTTTTAGATTTGAGGAAGTTCATACTTTGAGCAGGACAAAAAGAAATAATCTGATCATCCCTAAGAACTTTCAAGGCAGAGATATTTTACTTTGATTATTATGGTAGTTTAGCTCTCTTAAGAGTTTTTAAGCTAAAAATTGTTGCCAATGAGTATCTTCTTAACAGAAAGAAATAATTAAGGTCCTTTGAATGAAAATCAGTTTCATTTTATTATTTATAATAAAGATAGCAATAATAGATAAAATGTGCTTTCTCTTTATGTCTTCATTAAGAACTTTTATATAGATATATTTAAAAAGAGAAAAGTGAAAATATTATTTTTATTTCAAGAAACAAGAATTTTTTTGATATGAGCTGTCAAAGAGGGACTTCTGTTTGCATTGAGGTAGATTATTATAAGATCAGCTTCCAGTACACATTACACTTTTAAAGAACACCATTATGCTCTAATGTTTTCCTTTCTCTCCAACAAGGGTTCTTATGTTTGAAAGGGGTACATTTTGAGTGACCTGAGGTTAACCCCAGCCTCTCTTTTCACATTCCTACATGGGTTCCAAAGGATGGGCTTGCCCTTGGCCTCAAGGTGAGCCAAATCCTGGCAGCTAAGTCTTAGTGAGAAATGGCATTATGATTAAAAGGAAAGTGGCATTAAACTCTTCCATTGGTAACCAGGAGTAAGTAGTCAACAGTGAAGGGAAGTGTGGCTGGGAGCAGGTCTGGTTTGCCAAAAAAGGACTGAGAGACTCTGTAATATGTGGTTAGTCATAAAGCTTCATCTTGGGTCTCTCTCTCTTTTTTCCCCTCTCTCTCTCTTTTTTCCCCTCTCTCTCTCTTTCTCTTTCTCTCTCGGTCAGCATTTTCCAGTGGATTTAAGATATGAAAAAATGTGAAAAGCAAAGTGCTGTTTTGTGTCAGTATTTTGCTTTTGCTACACAAGCTTATTCGACTATTTGGGTTACTTGCATTTTGTATGTGAAAGATTAAGAAAAAGATGATTTTAATCATTCTCCAGTGTGTATGGGCCTCATTCAACCACTGAAGGCCTGCATAAAACAAAAAAAGGCAGAGCAAGAGAAAGTTCTCTCTCTCTCTCTCTCTCTCTCTCTCTCTCTCTCTCTCTCTCTCTCTCATCTTTGAGTGCCGAGACAGGGGCCTTCCACCTTTGGATTTAAGAGTGAGAGAGAAACTTGTGCCATCAACATTCCTGATTCTCAGGATTCTAAGAGAACTATCTCTGTTGGCCCGCCTGGGTCTCCAGTTAGTCAGTTGCTACTCCTATATACATGAAGGGCTTCTCATAATGCAAAGTATTTACATACACATTTACTGAACTCAGTTTTTGCAGCAACATTTAATGAAGTTTAGCATAATTTTTTGAGATTTACAGATGTTATCCTCAGAACTATGCCTTAATGTAGAGGTTTATATCAAAGACCATGTTCTATGTACCAAATACTAAATGAAATGACTACTCGGAGGAAGGAAAGAGAGAGAGAGATTTAGAGACATGCCACAAGCCACATTAAAAAAAAGAAAAAAAAGAAAAAAAACACCTGCAAATTCATGGTGAAGATGAAAGCTGATAGGACTTAAATAAGTATAGATCAAAGGAAAGGGTGCTGCAGGATCAGACAGTGACATGAGGAAGAATGGAATGTCAAGGACCACATATTGGTAATGTCATGCCTCCCCATTTGGTCAGAATACAAGGTTTTTACAGGCTAGAAAAGATATGGGTGGAAAAGTATGTAGGGATCAAACTATTTGTGTCATAGATTTTATAATCTATATGGATATTGGGGGCAGATTTCTTCAAATATCTGTAATAAACCAAAGGATATGGAATAGAAAAGCTGTAAAATTTCTTTCAGCTCTATTATTTCATAATGTTTGAATACTTTATTCCAGGAATAAAAAATCTTAATGAATAATTATGAGGATTTTAATGTCCCAAGTAATACCTCTTTTCAAATCATCCTAAATCTTAATTAATCTTCCTATAAAACAGCTTTGACCATGTTCTCCTAATGAAAAGTCATTAACTAACAACAGATCAGAATCCAACAGGGTCCTCTGGAGCTTTATCATATGATTTTCATGTTCAATAGATATTTACTATATTGTCAATTAATAAGTTACATATGCTTTTTAAGCCTAGATAGACACATTAGTAAAATAAGAAAAAGTTGGTGTATTTGCTGTCTATGGTGACTTTTGAATTCTTTGAATCAAAATAGCTTCAATGAGTAGTTCAGGATACAATTAGGATAGCTCTAACATTATTCATACAAAATATATGTTCTAAGGCAAAAAAACAAAACAAAAAACTCTCATAACCATAATGAGAAAGAGAAGATGCCTATTTTAAAATAGCCCAGAGAAAATGTTAAATGCAGATCCTTTGAGTTTCTAAGTTTTGAAGCCTAAATACCCAAGAACTCAATAAAATATTTATTGGGACAGACAGAACATAATTAATTTGCACCAACTATTGGATAGTCCTGGAGACCAGAGAGCAGCAACTGTTCAATGTACAACCCTGGACACCTAGTGTTTATGTTTTGATATACCCAGAGATATCTGTTCAGACATCAGCTTGCAGAATGATGTCTTATAAACCTTCAGGAACCTCTGACTCTCTTAAAAAAAAAATCTAGGTCACAGTCAAAGTGAGCATTTAGAGTTACAGTTTTATTCCATGATCTTAGTCTCAAATAGCCCTATTTTTATTTTGCTGTTTAGTTTTATTATTTTATTTTCTTTTAGAAGATTTCCAACATGTGGCATTTCTTTTAAAGAAATTTTTAATGTTGAAAGTTTTTAATAATGGCCATAAATTTAAAGGCCTTAATTGCATATGTACTATATTTATAGGATAACTTGAGATCTATTACTTTTCCTTTTTTTTTTTTTTTTTTTTTATCTGCTAAATTTTAGTTGGCCTTCCTGTCCTGTAGATTTCATAGATATAAAATAAGGAATGCATGCTAGGCTGGCCAGAGCTAGCATACACATAGGCAACAGGAATAAATCAAAACAAAATAGCTTTACTTATTAAGTTTTTTGATGTGAAGAAGTAATTATGATATAATGAACTAAAAACATATTTTCTCAAAATAGTGATTTCAAAAATTTCTACTGGAATAAACACTCTCAAAGTGTCAGTCTTGAACCTGAGGATTTAATTCGTAGGGAACCTCAAACTACTTAAAACTGGTTTTAAAAACTAGTTAAAACCATGTTTGCAAGCTTGAGTTCACACACCTTTATGGTTACACAGACTTTCTAAGGGATTACCTAAAGTAGTAAGGGAGTCAATCAATGGCCAAGTCGTCACCTTAGGTAGTCTTTCCTAATGCAGTAGCACAGGGACTTGCACTTAGTTTAACACTCTGCTTTCATTACCTTGAAATTCTAAACCATTTTTTTAGAAAGGGCCCTGAATTTTTATTTTGTAGTGAGTCCCACAAATTCTATAGCTTGTCTTACATTCAGGCACCACCCTCATTCTCCTTTACAACCATTCCTCTTCCCAGTAGCACTTCTCCCACTTTAGAAAAGAAATCTGCACCTTTCACTTAGCAGTCTTACTAAATACATTGTCCTGGAAAAGGGAATGGATAAAGAATGTAAAAACCATCTGGTAGCAAGTGCAAAATATTGATGAAAGCCTAAGAAGGACGCTTTGTTTTTCTCTGCTTAATACATCTTTCCTAAAGGTCAAAATTTGATTTTAGTAATTTGGAATTGTGTCTAAATGCCTAGGGTAACGAAATATTTATCCTCACCCTCATTGATTTCATCATTGGACTTTCCTAAAAGAATTCAGTGTTTTAGAGAGAAGGTCCCATATGAATAAAGTAAAGCCAATGGTAAAAATAATACTAATGATGGCAGCACCTAAATCCATCTAAGTCAACAGTTCTCGGCAAGGCTCTGAGCCTTACTTACCCTCCTACCCTAATCCCTATCAATTGATCTGCTCCCTCACCCCCATCTGTTTACTTGTTTCGGAATTCAAATTCACAGTTAAGATGTTTGTCTTGAAGCTGAGAACTAATAATTCAATAAAATCGGAACTTTGGGACAGAGCTTAAGCTAGACTTAGTTGATTGGTTGATAATTGGAACTGGCTTGGGAAATTAGATTTTTAAAATATGTATATTTAGAATAGCTATAGATCAACAACAACAACAACAAAACTGAAGAAAGTGTGCGAATAATTGTCATTTCCAAAGTTGTGTTAATGACATTTTTTATATTTTCTGGAAGATGACCACTTATACTGTATAACAGAAACTTTAGCAAATCAGATGTTTCAAATTTTCAAAAAGCTTGAAGCAAAATCTAATTGCACAGCAATTTGATAAAGTATTTTAGATAACTTTTGATGTGACTTTTTATCATGAAACTCAGCAGTTCAAAGAACAGAATTCTATTTGTTTAGTCATTAATGTGAACAAAGCTTTATACATCTCTACCTACCTATCTATCTATCTATCTACATCTATCATCTTTTAAAATCTATAGAAACTAAAAATAAGAATAGTTATGTTAAATTTTATTTCATGTTAAAATATTTGTAGATATATAAACTAAATGAAAAATAAGCAATTTATCAATTAAAAACACTTTCTTAATTTTACTATTTATATTTAGCAATTATAGAAGTTAAATATTTGGCCCTGGCTGGTGTGGCTCAGTGGATTGAGCACTAGCCTGTGAACCAAAGGGTGGCTGGTTCGATTCCCACTCAGGACACATGCCTGGGTTACTGACCAGGTCCTCACCTGGCAGCATGTGAGAAACAACCACACATTGATATTTCTCTCCCTTTCTTCCTCCCTCCCTTCCCTTCTCTCTAAAAATAATGAATAAAAATATTTTTTAAAAAGTTAAATATTTGTAATCTTAATTTTTTTAATAATAATAATTGTAGGGTTAACTTAATGTGAAAACTCATATAATGTTTAGGTCTTATGTTCACAGATAATTAAAATTTTAGTTTATAGAAGTGTATGTATTTTTATTATGAAAATTCAAGATAGGTAATTAATAAAGGCTTATGAAAATTTAAAAACATGCTCATTAGGCCCTGGCCAGTATGGCACAGTTGGTTGGAGTGTCATCCCATAAACTGAAACGTTGTGAGTTTGACTCTTGGTCAGAGCACATTCCCAAATTGTGGGTTTGATCCCCAGTTGGGGCGCATGTAAGAAAGCAACCAGTGGATGTTTCTTTTTTACATCAGTCTTTCTTTCTCTTTCTGTCTCTTCCTCACGTCTCTCTCTCTAAAAGCAATGAAAAATAATAAATAACAAGTTATGAATCTAAAATAAGAAACATATTCATTAAGATTAGCTTCTATGGGAGAAATTGAAATGAAAATGTAAACTCAGGGGTTAAAGAGAAATGTAAAAATTCTAAATTTTAAAGAAGAGCTGGCCCCTATGTTTTTAATATAGTTGATGATGAGCATCAAACAACTGTTTTTGTATACTGAACACATTTAGAAGTCATATTTTACTATATCATGATATTTATAATATTCTGTACATTATATTATCTCCAATTTATATTTATGTTGAAAAATTTTAGATGTTGACATCTGAGGGGATACACAGTTTTTCAAAATTATTTAGAAGGAATCTTAGCAAATATTTAGAGGACCACTAATTTGCTGTTTGGGCCTTCACTATAGTTTAATAAAAACATATTCTTTCTTGAGTTCTTAATATTATACTATCTGTTCTCCAATTATCTGATATTTTGCTTACCTCTCTTTCCCGTGTAATTCCTAAATTACGTATACAAGATTCTTTCCTTAGGCTTCTCAATTTCATATTATATATCCACCCCTGAAATAATCTCATTCACTTTAATATTCAATTCTGACCTCATTGTAAATGGGAGAATTAATTGAAAATTAATGTGACAATATATTGATTACTTGGAAAGATAAATGAATTTCCCTAACATTGGATCATGCTTGATTTTCAAGAAAATTAAGTCAATTTATATATAGTTATTGAAAAATTGAAAACTATTAATCAATTGTGAGGTGAATATTGCCAATTTCAGAGTTTTACTTGACATCAATTTTTCCATTTATGCATCACCCCATAATTTTGTGTAAGTTTTGTTTTATGTATTATTAAATACTTTAAGTCAGATAATGACAATGCTTAAATAAAATTCAATTTAGATACATTTATTCAAATTTAAAAGTTCACTTTAATGGCAGAATATTTTATAGAATTTAGAACAATAGTTAATAAAAATATTTTATTTAGAGGAGATGGGTTACATCAGAAATTCCACCAACTAGAGTTCAAGGCAAGCATGCTAAAATAGATATCTATATAAAAAGAACAATAAAACAAAAGCTACAGTATTGGAAAGCATAAAATTTTACAAGCTAAATTGAGAATTTTTTGAGTTACATGGAACATACTTGGGTAGTACTTAAGTAAATGATGGCAATAAAATATTTTATAATAGTGCCTTTTAAAACAGGGATTTCACAGCATAAAAGGCAAGAGGAAAAACTATTATCATATATCATTTTTTTAAATGACTGCCATAAAACTTTCTAGAGCTCTCTGACATGGAAAGTTTATTAGCAGTGGTATGTTTAATAAGCCAAGGAAAGCCAAGTAGCTGAAAAAAAAAAAAAAAGGACTTAATTTATTTGTCTTTTCTGACATATAGTGTATTTATTAAGTTTATCTTAAGTCAAAATCTGAGAAAAACACCTTAGAGGTAGTACACTGTCTTTCTGTTTCAATAGGCTCTCAAGTAATGAAAGTGATCTCCATATCAAAGAAACAAATAAGCTCCATATGTCTGACAACAGAAGAAGCAAAATAAGAAAATCCTAACTGTGAATAGTTTGTTTTTTAAAAATGGTATGGATTATTCCAAAATACGGACTATGTGATGATTTAAAAATTGCCAACCTAGCTTTGGCCAGGTGGCTCAGTTGGTTAAGGAGTCATCTTGTACACCAAAAAGGTTGTAGGTTTGATTCCCAGTCAGAGCACAAACCTAGGTTGTGGGTCGGGTGCTTATTATAGTAAGCAACTAATCAATGTTTCTTACATCAATGCTTCTCTCTCTCTCCTCCTTTCTTATGTTTTCAATAAACATATAATTGGATGAGGATATTAAAAATTGCCAATTTAATTTGCAAATCAGAAGACATCTTATACAATGTCTTGAGCTATCACAAATGTATTATATTTTAAAAGATGAGGTATGGTAATTTTTGATTATAATATATGGTCCACTTGAATAGGAAAAAAATGATTAAGAAAGAATTATTTAAAGAGAGCTGTTTTTTATGGTGATTGACTGAGCTGTGGAATATTTGCTCAATGATAGTTTGGGTCTTGCTGGATTCAAATGCCACTGTTCAATAATACCTAACTCAGAAGGGATTAATAGAAATAAATGTGTCTCATGTAACTCATTAAACATGATATACACATTCTGAGATACAATCACAAGACTTAAGTATTAAGTAGTTTAATCCTAATACTAAACCTGAATTCTGTAACTAGAAAATTAGGTGAAATTCTTAGTATTAGATAAGAAAACATGTTTTCATCCTGTATCTGTCCAGAACTTAATTCTATGTAATTTACTGATGCTTATCTGACTCTATACTTACAAGAGATACTTTCTTCTATCAGCACTAAGAAACTTGTTATACAGATCTCTATATTGGTTCATTATTATGTAATGTTTATAATTTGTTCTACACTGTGCTTTGATAGGTTTAGTTGCTTCTCTTCCTAATCTGCTACTGCACACGTCATTAAAATGTGATTTAAGAATGATTAAACTCTTTAATGAGCCCTGAAAAATTCCCTTTGACAGCTCCTTTCTCTACATTACTGAGTGATACATGAACACCTTAGTTGTCCAGGCCAGCCCAATGTTCATTCTGTGTCTCAGTCTCCCTCAGTGTCTTTTTTGGTTTAAGGACCTATGTCAGCCCCTTCCAGAGCAGGATCTATGGGAAATCTAGAGCTAAACCCTGGAACAAGACAAGTGGCATTTTCTTCAGAGGGATCAACTAACTAGGAAAAAAAAAACAAAACTGGACAGGAGTGGAAAATGGAAGGCAGAGCAGCAAAAGGAAAGAAGGAACTCCTACCTCTTAGGACTACATGGATGGAACTGGAGAATATTATGTTAAGTGAAATAAGCCAGTGGGTGAAAGACAAATTACTATACAATCTCATTTATGAAAGGAATCTCTTTTTTTAAACTTTTTAAATTGTTTTATTAGAGTTGTTCCATTTTTCTCCCACTGCTCTCCCCTGCCGCAGCCCCACCTCAAAGTCCATGTTGATGGGTCATTTATACTAGTTCCTTGACTGCACCCTTTCCCTTCTTTCCCCTTTTTCCCCCACCCCTTTCCCTCTGGTCACTGTCAGTCTGTTTCTTTTTTCCATGTCTCTGGTTCTATTTTTCTCATTTGTTTGTTTTGTTCACTAAGTTTCTATATTAGGTTAAGATCACATGGTATTTGTCTTTCACCTCCTGGTTTATGTCACTAAACATAATACTCTTCAGTTCCATCTATAAGAGGAATCTAATGAACAAATAAACTAAGGAGCAAAATAGAACCAAGGGCATGGAAGAGACTGACAGTGATAAGAGAGGAGAGGAGGGGGATAATGTGGAAAGGAGAAGGGACTAGTCAAAGAACATTTGTGAATGACCCACTGACAAGGACTATACTGTGAGAATTGACTGCAGGAGCCAGGGATGGGATTGACAGAGAAGGGCAAAGGGGGAAAAATTGAGACAGCTGTAATAGAATAATAATAATAAATGATTTAAGAAGTCTGCTGCATCATCAACAACTGGCTCTCCAGGCATCTCTCCTTGGGTGTTACTTTGTGTTTGTGTTTGTCTTATAGCTAAGAGCTCCTTGAGAAAGATTTTTTTTTTTAAAGATTTTATTTATTATTTTTAGAAAGAGGGGAAGAGAGAGAGGCAGAGAAGGAGACAGACATCAATGTATGGTTGCCTTTCACCTGCCTCCAGCCACAGACCTGACTGGAGACCTGGTTTGCAACCTTGTTATGTGCCCTGGCTGGGGAATCGAACCTGCGACCTTTGGGTTTGCAGGCCAGTGCCTTATCTGCTGTGCTACCAGCCAGGGTGGAGAAACATTTTTAAAAGATCATTATCAATGAGCTAAAACTAGGGTGGAGGATACATTCAAAACATGTTTAAATGCCATGGTTTTAGGTAATGCAAGTTTAATATAAGCCCTTTGGGGATTTACAAATTTTTATGTAAAAACTCCAAAGTACAAATTGTAACTTCATTATTTTGCTATTCCCTAACATATTTGAGGCCACAGATAATTTAGCAGTTATTCTACTGATTTCTAGTTAGCAGTTCTTTTCTTGGAAGTATGTTATTTTTGTAACATACTGCCACTCCTCTAATTTCCACTCTATAAAGGAAAAAAAAAAAAAAGCCATTAAACATTTATTTAACAAATATGTATTGAATATGACTATGGGTTGCAATTTGTGCTAGGTGTCAAGATATAATAGTTGGAAGATAGGTAAACAGGCATCTATACTAAATGTGACCCAGTTCTTGTTAATCAGACATAAATTCCATTTCTGGTGGGCTTCTGGGAAAGATTGTTCCCTGACAAAAGGCAAAGACATTGAGAAAGGATTGCTCTTGGAATCCCTTCTCTTTAGCCCTGCTTTGGAGTCTATTATTTGAAGCCAGATTGCCTGTGTGGATGAGATGGGCACCAGTAGGGGCAAGGTATCAGTAAGGCTTGCTGTCTTTTGCTTTCTTTGGATCTCTACTGAAATCTCACTCTTTCAGGAAATCTATCCTTGACCACTCTATATAAAATAGCAATTTCAACTATCTCTTTCAAAAGTCTGTATCTTCTTTATCTTGTTAATTTTTTCTATAGCAAGAGTCACTATCTTATATGTTACCAATTCATATTTATTTATTGTCATTCCCTGGAAGAGCAGACATTTGTTTTGTTTTATAATACATCCCTGGCACTAGATAACCTGTTTCACTGCTAGATGCCTAGAACTCTGGTACTTAGAAAATATTTGTTGATGAAATGGGTGAATGGATAAGGATGAAACAAATCATCTAGGGTTTTATGTGGCATAGTAAGGACACATTAATTACATTAAATCGCTTCTTCCCTTACACTTTTAAACTCAACCACCTCTTTATTAGTCCCTTCTTCCTGGTAGAATTGTAGGGATGAATGGCATGAGGCTAGAGAGGTAGCCATATCATGAAGAATCTTGTGGCTGTATAATAGAGTCTGAGTTTTATACTGAAGTATTTATAGAAACAGAGCAATATTTATTGATCACATTTTGTTAAATTTATTTTTATTAATATATTTTATTTATTTTGCTATTACAGTTGTCCTAATTTTCTTCCTTTGCTACCCTCCATGCAGTACCCCATTTCCTCTAGCAATGTCCCCCTTAGTTCAGGTCCATGAGTCATGCATATAAGTTATTTGGCTTCTCTATTTCCTTTGTTCATCTTAACATCCCCCTGTCTATTCTATAACCATCAATGTGTACTTTTTCTTTTTTCCTGTCAAATCCAAAAAATTCACCGTTTAATTACTGCCTCTGTCAACTTCTCAAATCATATTAATACAAAGTTTTCTTTTCATTATTCCAAAATGCCTACATTAATCCATTTAAAAAATTACTCTTTTAAGTAATATGAATTGCAATATTACCAAACACATGCAAAAATACATTTACACCAATATATGTATTTTTTACACATATTTAAAGTACATACTGGATTCTGAAGAGTTAATACAAAAATTTTAAATATGCTGATAGCTTACATAATTATTACATGTTAAATAATAGTGTTTTAGATATATTGTAGCAAAATTAAGCACATTTTTTCTTCTTTAATACTTATTTTATTTTGGAATGCTATTTTTGTGAAATATATCACAGAAGTGGTGTATTGCAGAACTCACTTTTGTGAAAGTTGTCCTAGAGACAGTGCCAAAATTATAGTAAAAAAATAAATTTGGTTTTTGAGTCAGATCCTCCCCACTCCAATAATACAACTCAACTTTATTTTAAGCTACCGGAACTACAACTTATTCTTTTTGGAGTTTTCCATCTTAAATAATAGATTTATTTATTTAGGCTGTGCACAGGTCTTACTTCCTTCAATACCTTCTGTTTTTCCTCTGCATATGTTTTACAAGTTGAAGTCATCAGAATAATGGCACTTGCAGTGCTCAGCTGGTCCTCAGTGTAGAAATTATTATGTCTACTAAGTTGAAGTAAAAAATTAAAATCTCTAGGATTTAAGTAATTTTGTAGAATAGTATTCTAGCTATTTTTTGAACTTGTGAGTGACTTCCTGTATGGTCCTAAACTAACCCCTGAACTTTTTTAAGAGTCTGTTGAGGTAGAAATGAGGTATGTTCACATTTCAATAATAAAGTTTACTATAGCACTCATTCCTTTTCCCAAGCATCCCCAGTTTGGGGGGGGGGGGGTTCATAACTGGAAATGTATATTTCCATAATTTAGTTGAAAGAAATCTCATTTAATTTACATGCTAATATGAGAATATATATTGTCTATGTACACAAATCATATAGTTTAGTAGTTTGCAACTTTCATCCAAATTGGTCTTCATTCTCAGCATCTTTTCTAACCTAAAGATTGACTGAGTTCACAACACACCCATGATCAGTTGGTTGATATTTAAAACATAAATTGCTAACAAAATCTATATATTACATACCCACAAATAAGCACATATCTTATAATAGTGAATAAGAAAGATAGCCTGGCTTCTATGTAATATACATCCACATTTTCTCAGGTTTTTCTTCTTCCTTAACTGCATTTGATTTTTCTGAGTTATTGCAAGTAACCTAATTTTCCCTTATTTTGAAATGATTCCAATCTAAGAAAACTTAACCTGCAGTAATGCAGATACAATATACAAAATTGTACCTTATTTAGCAAAATCTGTTTATAAAAAAATTACTTTAAAGCCCTCATAAGTTAAAGTTGGCTCTTATCAATTCATCTGTCCTCTGCCTTTTGACTGGTGCATTTAATCCATTTACCTTTGTATCTGTGTTCCTATCTGCCTCTCTGTTTCTTTTTCTTCTTAAAGCAGACCCTTTAGCATCTCTTGCAATGCTGATTTGGTGGAAATGTATTATTTTAGACTTCTTTTGTCTGGGAAGCTCTTTATTTCTCCTTCCCTTTTGAATGGCAGCCTTGCTGGGTAGAGTATTCTTGGTTGCAGGCCTTTGTTTTTCATTGCTTGAAATATTTTTTGCCATTCCCTTCTGGCTTGTTGTGTTTCTGTGGAGAAGTCAGCTGATAACCTTATCAGAGCCCCCTTGTATGTTATTAGCTGTTTCTCTTTTTGCTGCTTTTAGGATTCTCTCCTTGTCTTTGAAATTTGCCATTTTCATTATGATGTGTGTTGAAGTGGGCCTGTTTGGGTTCATCTTCCTTGGAATCTTCTGTGCTTCCTGAGTTTGCATGACAATTTCTCTTCTCAAGTTAAGGAAGTTTTCTGTCATTACTTTTTCAAAGAGATTTTCTACCCCTTGCTCCTCCTCTTCTCCTTCTAATATCTCTATGATATGGATGTTATTAAGTTTCATGTTGTCCTGCAGCTCTCTTAAAACCTCTTCATTCTTTTTCAGTCTTTTTTCATTTTGTTGCACTGTCTGGGAATTTTCTTCCATGTTGACCTCCAGCTTGATGATCCAATCCTCTGCTTTCTCTAGCCTGCTTTTGATTCCTGCTACTGTGTTCTTCAATTCAAAAATGGTGTTCTTCATTTCCTCCTGGCTCTTATTGATGGTTTCTATGTCCTTTTTAATGCTGGTGTAGTTCTCAGTGAGTTCCTTGTGGCTTCCCTGAAGTCCTTGGTAGTTCCCCTGGAGTTGTTGAGCTCATTGAGCTTCTCTATCATCATTATTTTGAATTCCATGTCTGATAGGGTGCTTACCTCTATTTCATTTTGCACTCTTCCTGGGGATTCCTCCTTTCCTTTCACTGAGGGTTTCTTTGTCTCCCCATTTTAAGTGGCTCTTGTTTGTTTCTGCTTCTTAGATTGGTCTGATTTGACTTACTGTCTTAGTGATGAGACCTTCTGTGGTGTAGAGGTGCACTTTTTTAATTCCTGGATCTGTGCTTGGGGATGTCAGCTTATGACCCAGTCTAGGCCTAGTCAGCCAGTTGGAGACTACCAGAGACCCATTGTCTTTGTCTCCTTTAGTTGTTAATCCAATCAGCCTGTGATCAGTGGTCAGTTTTAGGCAGCTCTGGGCAGGGCAGATTAATTCTTCTGTTAAGCCATTCAACCTGTGACCTGAGGTCAGGTTTAGGCACTGCTGGGTGGGTTGGATTAATTCCTATGGGTGGGGCTGTGGCTTCCCCTCAGGCTCCCTTCCTTTGAAGAAGAGTGGTCTGTTGGCTGTATGGGGGATGGGTCAGCACTGGACTCAAGGGCTGCTCCCTCTACTCTCCCCCTAAAGCCACAGCCCCAAACTTTCCCCAAGTGTCTCTAGTCCACTCTGCCCTTTCTTTGCTAGAATCCAGGGTAAGTGGTGCCACTGTATTTTCATGCATAGTCCCTTTAAGAACTCAGTCTCTCTGTCAAGCTGCTAAACCTGGCAGCTTTTTGCTTCTCACAGCTGAGTGCTGTTTTACTCTCAGCTGTGCTGCTCTAGGCTGGGAAGCCCAGTTGGGGGTTTAGATCCCACCCTTTCCAAGTGGGACCTCTGGCTGCTGAGATGTTTCTCTGTCCCTTCAGCTGCTGCCCCTGGAAGCCCTGCCAGTCTCTCGCATTTCCACACTTCCTTTCGGTCATGTTGTGATGAATCAGCTCTTCTGTTCTGTCCATGATAATAAGACTTCTCTCCAGTTGGTGTTCTGTTGGTTATTCTGGATGCTTTCACCCCAATTAAGTTGAAATTCCAGTTTGGCCTTGGGAGGTGATTGGTGTAGCTCATTACTCCTTCACCATCTTGGTTCCCATACATTTTCTGATCACATTTTTGAAAGATAGCTTTCTCTTTAGTGTATTGATTTTGGGTATAGGAAGGGAGACCCATAAGAAGACTATTGTAAGAATATAAGTGAAAATTTACTAAAGTCTTAACTAAATAAAGTAACATCTGGAATTGAGGGAAGAATGTTGATTAATACCTGATTGTAAAGGAAACTATAAAATACTTAGTATAAGATTAAGTGAGGGGTATGAAAGAGAAGACAATGCAGAATGCTCCCAGCTTTGGGACCTGAGATCTAGCTGAACAGCCCTGGCTGGTGGCACAGTGGTTAAGACTCCGGCCTGTGAACCCAAAGGTTGCTGGTTCGATTCCCAGCCAGGGCAAAAATAACCAGGTTGTAAGCCAGATCTCTAGCCGGGTCTGTAGCTGGAGTCAGGTAAAAGGCAACCATACATTGATATCTCTCTCCCTCTCTGCTGCTCTCCCTTTCCCTCTCTCTAAAAATTCTTAAAAAGAAGAAGAAGGTGAAAAGAGGAAGTGGACTTCAGGAAGTGAGCTTAGTATTGGACATTCTGACTTTCATGTATCAGTAGAAAGATTTATAGGCAGTTGGATATTAATCTGTATCTCACCTAGAACCAGCCACTGATAGGTAATGGGTGTGCAGAGGGAGAATTGCTGAGAAGCTAAGAGGAGAGCTTCATGAATTGAGACTGGAAAACTAGACAAAGTGCTACACAGACACCAAGCAGGATGAATACTGAAAAGGTTTTCTTTTTGTGTGGTTGACAACATGAAGAATCCTGTTGACACATGGCAGACTCTTTCAATAGATTGACAAGGACAAAAGCCAGATTCCACTTGGTTGACAATTAGTAATATTGTAGTAATAGTTAATATTTTTGCATATTAATTAAGTGGTAAGTGCTTTTCTGCATCCTCTTTGAGTTTAAGTGTGTTTAAATCCTCACAACTACTCTATTAAGTCAGTGCTACTATAATCATCATCCACATTTTTCTTATGAGAAAACTGAAGCACAGAGAATATAATAATTTATGAACATCACACAGATTAGGAAAAGTAGCAGAATTGGGATTTGACTGAGCCATTTGTGCTCAAAACCAATCTTAACTACCATGCACCACTGTCTTCCGATTAATGAGAAATAAGCAAATGCAGCAATATGTACAGTTTCCTCTTCAAAATATTTAACTATTTGAAATGAAAGAATACTGAGACAGAAAATGTTAGTTAATGAGTAAGGCAGTGGGGGCAAGGGGGTATAAGGGGACTAAATGATAATGGAAAAAATACAATAAAGATTACATTTTAAAAGGAATGAGGCAGGACCAAATGACACAAGATGAAATAGGATAAGCTGTAAAATCAGAAAAAGGCAGCTCTTCCATTTTCTGCACTGTTACTCCAAAAAAATAATAATAATAATTGTATTTATTTATTTACAAAATGGAGATAATTATAGTAAATCATTAAAATGTTATAAAGATTAACTGAATGATAAATAATAGCCTAACATGGCTCTAGATATATGTAAATATATAAATATAAATCTATACACACACTCACAGTGCAAAGAAAACATGTGTTTTCTTTCTTCCCTAAATAGGCAGCTGAGTGCTGGTGCTCTGCAGTCAAATACAAGGTGACTTCACACTGATTGTCATGGTTTGCTCCTGCATGGCCAAGAGCTCTTCTAGTTCTACTAAAAGCATCTCTTTCCTTCACAAACTCTTCATCTCTCATTGCTCTATCTGGCCAGCATCTTATCACTCTGTGTCGGCTGTGGGCCAGCTAGCTGCCTAAAGGTGTCTACCTTAAATGGAAGGCGGCACTGATAACCCCAAATCTTCACCCACTTTGTATCCATGCCCTTTGCCATGGCGTAGCTATGCAACTGCCTTTGGCTAATGGGATGTTAGCTAATGTGATACTAAAAAAGGGTTTCAAAGCATGAATTTGTTATTAGTTTTTCTCTCCCAGGCTTCTGCCACCACCCAAAAGTGAATACATGGGCTAGCCTGCTGAAGGATGAAAAGCAGGGGGGCAGCTGAGTCACCCAAAATGCTCCAGTTCAGCCCAATTAAATTGCTGACCTACAGACCCGTAAGCTAACTAAATGTTTATTATTTTAAGCTCCTGAATCTTAGGGGAATGTGTAGTCCAACTCTATTTAGTTATAAGAAACTGATAAGACTCTCAAAATTGAGCATTTAATCAACTGTCAGTAGTTAGCTGCTGAAGCTATTTCTGTCTCCTACTGAATTCATTACAACTTTTCTATTAAAAACTTTTAACTCTGTTCTGCCAAAGAAGGAAGCAGGACTTATAAAGGGTGGAGCAGGTTCCTGTGGCCCCCAGCCCTGGGTAATGACTCCTTGAGGCTGCAACATTGTCCCCTTTCTGCTCCTCCTTCCCCTTTAGGGATGGGTGGGAGAATACACTTCTGTCTCTCCCCAATTCTATGTAGATTGCGCATTAGACTTAAAAAACATAATGTAACATTTGGACAACTTTCTTTTAGCAGAAAGACATGGCAGTGCATATTCCTCCTGCTGAAATTTCATTAATCAGCTTCTCTTTGCGCCCCACACGCTGGGATTTAAGCAAATGAATAAACTAGAAAGTATGGGAGTATTGTCTGCATTTCTGGTCCCCATGCACATGTGTGCATTCGATTGTAACTGATTCCTATTGCCCCCAGGCCCCATATTTCTGAAAAATTATTAAAGGATGACTAAATTCTTTCATCAGGGTTGGTGCAGTATAGCCACAATCACAGAAGGCTCAACTATGGGAGGCAATGAAGCCACTGGATGAAGTTACCTCCCCTTTCCTGATCCTATGCTAAAGTGTTCCAGGCAATGGAAGCCATTTAAGCAGATGCCCTGGAGCTGGTTCCAGGGTTTTGTCCACTCCACTGCAAGTTAAGATTACTTTTATACAAAGTATATCTAATCTAAAGTAGATGAAAGTCTAACTATGCTGTCTTTGTGAAATATAAAATGTAGAAACATAAGGTCAGAAAAATGTCAGAATAAGTCTTAAAATCCTTTGGCCAGTACGCGCAATTCTTGGACATCTTTTGGGGAGCAGGGAACAGCTTGAGAATATGGATCTGCTCCATGATCCTCATACCATCCTTTGCCTTTCCTGTCAGTGCTATCATAGAGCCATGTATCCTTAAAATAATTCAACAATTAGCTGAAATACATTGGCAAACTCTGTATCTTTGATTCTGTTACTATAGATCTTCTTCTTAGTTAGGCTTTATTTAAGTAATAATAGCTTTACTTCATAGGTGAGAAAAAGTCACCCCTGATTTTTCTTTAAAAACCAGGTTAATATCTCCTAGTTTAATACAAAACTTTGTGGCTGCCATCTTTACCTGGAGATTGTTTTTGGAAAGTCAAGTGGAATTTGTATGTAATGCTATCAAAAACAGTAGGAAAATCCTTAGGCTGAATATTATCACAATATCAAAGACTAAAATTTAAACTTGGAAGTTCATACATGCACATGTATAAACACATACACACTCAGTGAACCAAGCTGGTAAATGTTCTAACTTTTTTGGCTTGTCCCAAACATAATAGGACCCCAGTATAATGGGATAAAAAACAGACCAATAACAAGATCAACACCTAACTTTTGCTTGTATTTTCTTTTCCTTAGATCTCTGTATTCTTCTTCCAGTGTTTCACTTGCTGAGTTGTCAGAACAATTCTACACAAAAGTAAATGTTACTTATTGTCTTCATCTCTGAGAGCACTGAATCTGCCTCTCTCAGCCTCTCTCTCCTTTTTTTTTTTTTTCTTTCTCTCCCCATCCCTCTGGGAGCCATTTCTTCCCAAAGAATTGCCTCTGCTACTGTTGTGGTTACTCTCCTACTCTTTCCTTTTGGAATGTGTTATGAGATGCCAGACAAGATGACTCAGGGAGAACAGGGGAAAAAGTTTGCAAGTCTCTTGGTCTCACATTATGTATGTAATAGAACACTATTAAGGAGAATTCACTTTGCTAAAGAAACCAGAATAATATGCTGATAATATTTTCCACAATCAAATGCAATACCATGAGGACATGTAAATGATGAATATGATCATAAAAATGTCCTTAATGGCTTAATTTGTGGAAGAAACATTCAAAAGTGGTGTCCCAGTCTGGCTAGACCTGTGTACATTTAGACACTGACAAAAATAATAGGAACTTAGTCTAAGGGATGGAACCAGATGAGGAAATAAGTACTTAAGAGACCTGTGAGTTTCTTCAGTTCTGTCAGTGTAACTTTAAATGCATCATTTAGCATTTGAACTTTTGCCACTGTTGTAAGATTCCTCAAGCATGGGAGCCCAATAATTCCAGAAATCCTTTGATCTGTGTCTCCCCATTTTCATGCTTCAGAAATATTCCCTCTTCAGTAGAAACACAAAGGGGACCGGGAACAGGGACGGACAGCAAGGGTTGGGTTTGGAGGGAGGGGTGAAGAAAGATGAAAAGATGAAGAAAACAAATTTCCACAAACAGGCCTTTTTTATACGAGGCTTTTCACTGGGAAGTGATTTTTATTTTACTTTATTTTTTACTATATGTTGTAGTTGACATTATGGTTGGAGAAAAACAACTTCAGGTAATTTAATGATATTAACTCCTCAAGGTAATTCTATTATTAACACCCCTATTTAATCCTTTGTAAACTATATATTTTTAATTTAAATAATGTCAAAACCCTAAAGGGAGAATCCTGAATGACTAGTAGACCTGCAGAATAACCTGATTCCTCCCAAGGGGTGTCTATGTATTGTGCTCCATATGAGTAAAGGTAACAGTAACATCTGGAGCATAATATTTTACATCCTGCCTTTAGACGAGGTCCTCTATCCACTCATTCACAGTATTAATGAGCTGAGCTTGGTGTCTTCCAAGATTATTTTTCTTTCACAATGCTGCAGTTTAATGAAATCATAATGACATGTCCTTACTCTTTCTCCTTCTTTCCCCTTCTGGACTGAGGGATGTATCCATTTGTGTGGCAACTTCCAGTCTCTGGAAGGTGCTGGAACAGAATCAAGTTGCTATCCTTAGATAGATAGCCTATAAATACTTAACTATATTAATATTCATATAACCATTTCAAATTCTTAGTGGATAAATGTGGAATTCAAAAATAAACAATTAAGCCCTGGTTGGTGGCACAGTGGATAAGGCGCTGACCTGCAAACCCAAGGTCACTGGTTTGATTCCCTAGTCAGGGCACATAACCAGGTTGCAAGCCAGGTCTCCTCTAGCGAGGTCGTTAGCTAGAGGCAGATGAAGGGCAAAAATACATTGAGGCTTCTCTCCCTTACTTCTTCCCTCCCTGCCCTTCTCTCTGAAATAATAAATGAAATCTTTAAAAATAAAATTAAATTAAATAAACAATCAAGACATCTGATTTGCCAGTGTACTGTGGAGATAAAAAGCCTGGGTTAAAGCTGTAATCTTTGATTAGAAGAGTAAGATCATGTCTAGATACTTTACTGATAATCCTCACAGGGTATAAGAAATTACTTGAAGAAACAGGAGAGGAATGTTTGTTTCAGAAGAAGAAAGTAATGAATAGTTCACAGTGGGCAGCCTGGCCAGGTGGCACAGTGAGTGGGTCATCTGTAATCAGTCTTTCGGGATTATTTTGTAGTAGAGTTTTGAACCTAGAAAAAATTCTCTACCAAAACCCACAACTGACCCTGCGTTGCTTATCTGCCAACATGTTCTTTGTTCTTTTTTTCAAATAAATTCAGACACAGGGGGTCAAAAGGCTGGAGGTTGCAGTCAAATGAAATGTACTACCAGCAATGAAAAACCTGGGCCTTCATCTCTTGTCATTTATCTCACTGAGGGAAATCAGCTGCTAGGCAGGAACATGCACAGAAGCCTTTTAAAGATAACCCTGCTTCCTTTAGCTCTCTTTCCTTCTTAAAATATGAAGAAGCAGAAGCTCAGAAAAGTCACATAAATGGTTTGCCAAAGACACTTACTAATTAATTACCAAATGCCAGAATGTGGCAGGACTAATCTGAGTACTTAGACTGAACATTTTATGCTCTAAGGAAACTTAAAGCTATTTTTCCCCTCTGCTCTGTATTAGGCTTAACTTCACCATCAGTTGGCTAAGAAGCTTACCTTAAATCCATTGGCACTATTTCTCATAGGTTTAAATTATGCAGATTGCCTGGAAGAGAATGATGCTGGGCTTTTCAAAGAAGAAATAGATTAAAGAGGAATAGCACGGGCTTTGCGTCAGACTTGAGTCTGAATCTTGGCTCCACTGATTACATGGGCAAGGCCCTTAAATTTCCAAAGCCTCTCCTTCATATACATTTAATACAGTCTTATACTTCATAAGACTGTAGCGAGATAAAGGACATATAGGAAGGGTTTAACACAGTGCCTAGTAGATAATAAATGGTAGGTGATTCTCATGATAAATGTTAAATCTGTTTATATAAAAATAATAGAAGGCCCTGGCTGGTGGCTCAGTGGATAGGTGTCAGCCTGCAAACCCAAAGGTCACTGGTTTGATTCCCAGTCAGGGCACATAGCCAGGTTGCAAGCCAGGTCTCCAGCCAGGTCCATAGCTGGAGGCAGGTGAAAGGCAACCACACATTGATGCTTCTTGCCCTTTCTTCCTCCCTCCCTGCTCTTCTCTCTGAAAATAATGAATAAAATCTTGAAAATAAATAATAGAGACAAAAATTGGGGTTGTTAAACTTTTTCTATAAAGGGCAAGATAGTAGGTTTTTCGGATCAAATAGTTTTTTTTTTTTTTGCCATGACTACTAAATTTTATTGTTGTAGCACAAAAGTAGCCATAGAAAATGAAGTAATGAATGAGTGTGGCTGTGTGGCAATGAAACTTTATTTATAAAAATGGGAAGAGGTACATCAGATTTGGCCATTGGTATCATTTGCCCAACCCTGGGTCAAGTAGCAAATAGATGAATTTTAAGAAAATAAAATTACAATATAAGTATGCATCTTACAGTCTCTCAGTAAATTATATTTAGAGTTAAGAGTGCAGTTTATTGATTTCCAAAGGTAGTTTCCAAATATCTGGTTTGGTTGGGAAACTCATGAACTTTAAAGCACTTCATTCATAAGCCATCCTTTATATGGGATGGCATTTACCATTTAATGTCTGTTAATCAATTTTGTTGACTAAATTGCAAATGGAATAGAATGTTCAAATCATATGTTTGGATGTATCAAGAGAATCAGGGATTCAGATGAGTTCACATTGCATTTTGGAATGAAATGAATTGTACTACTAAAATGTCACACAAATTTCCCAGTAAGGGGAGTCTTGGGGATTTGAAGTTTTTCTCACTGTAAAATTTGATAGAGCCCATCTTAGTTGAAAATATGAAAGCCTGCTATTTGAGTGTCATGGTGCAGTTAAAAAGTTATCTTAATTTTTCTGAGCTTTATAAAAAGCTTTTTAATGATTTGACCCTATATTTGGTAATCAGTTTATCTTCCTTTTCCTATGGGGAGTTTTTTGTGCTATGTGACCACACTGAATTTTGTTCAAATTGTGGAGGAATAAAGTTTAATCAAGAGAAAATTCAATCAAATACACACACACACACACACACACACACACACACAGTCTAAAAGAACTAGGTAAAATTAAAAAACACAATGGCTATGATTCATCATTAACAACTTAAATTGACAATTTTATTAAATTGGTGTGTCATGCTCAAATCTAAACTTCATGGAATGGGAAATATGCCTTTGAGTCCTCAAGGAGTTCTGTATTTTAGGAAAACCTGGCTTCTACACCCTAGAGTGGAATCTGATCAAGCCCTGCATTGTTGATTGTGCCAGGTCTCCAGCCAGGTCCATAGCTGGAGTCAGGTGAAAGGCAACCATACATTGATGTTTCTCTCCCTCTCTTCTTCTCTCCCTTCCCCTCTCTCTGAAAAATAATAAGTAAAATCTTAAAAAAAAAAAAAAGAAAGAAAGAAAAAAAAAGAAAATAAAAGAAAAGAGAAAAGAAAAAAGAAAAAGGCAGGAAAAAATCAAAGGTCTTTGGGTAAAATTTTTATGGTATTTTCAGAGTTCATACTGTAAACTGCCTTGATGTCATCAGGGATTTTCTGGGATTAGAGATAGGGATTCTCTCTTTTTCTACAGACATGAGATGTGATGTCAGGTTTGTTCTTTGGTCTCAACAGTAACAGGAGAGTACACCACAGTAGGCAGGAAAATGCGGATGTAAACCAGTGACCAAGCACATTATTATATATCACATTCATGAGACATACTTATGGAGTCCCAAAATCATTGGAGATGAATGGTTTTTATTTCCAAAGGGAATTCCACAAAGAACTACTAATTATTATCCTTTTAAAATAATTTATAGGCTGGTGTAAGTTAAGAACTTTTGGTTACCTATATTATCTCATTTAACTCTGATCAAAGGATTTCTTTAAAAATTTTTTATCAAATGTATTGGGGTGATATTAATTAATAGATTATTATAGGCTTCAAGTGTACATTTCTATGACACAAGATTCATACATTGCACTGTGTGCCCATCAAAAGATTTCTTAAAGTTATCTGAGTTGCAAGAGTACCTGATACTATAAATATATTAACTATTATTATAATCATTACTCTTTTTATTGAATTCATTGGGGATGACATTGGTTCACAAAGCCATATAGGTTTCAAGAGAATAACTCAACAAAATGTCATCTGATTGTGCACCCATTGCATTGTGCACCCATTGCCCAACCTTTGCTCACCTCCACCAACTCTCTACTCCCCTTTTTCCTGGCTAACACACACTGTTGTCTGTGTCTATGTTTTTTATATATGATTATATATATATTTTTTTCTTAATACCTTTACTTTCTTTCATTTAGCCTCTTAATCCCTGTCCCCTCTGACAGCTGTCAATCTGTACCATGTATCCATGCCTCTGTTTCTATTTGTTCATTAGATTCCATATATAAGTGAGATCATATGGTATTTGTCTTTCTCTGACTGGCTTTTTTACTCAGCATATTTTGGTATTATTCTTACATTTTTATATGAAGAGAATAGCTTGAAATTTCAATCCTCAATGTAACATTTTATTCAGAATGTTAACAAAATCATCACTCCAGCATAGACTTTGGAGGCTAGATATTAAATTTTATAATAAAATCTTTTAGTGCTCTTTGGCCAAAAACAATTTTAAGTACATACTTCTTTTGAGGTAAATTCTTACAAAGAGCAATACTGAATGTTTGAGATTATTTAATCAACACCTACATACATTTTAATATATATAAGGACAAACTTGCCAACATCAAGCTTATTAAGATACACATAGTTAGCATCATAATAGAATGAAAGAATTTAATAGCCTTTGAAAAGTTGGGAATGCCAGTGATATTACTTACGCAGACAGACTCTGCTCTTAGCGCTCCAACATATTAAACACACTAGCAGCTCACAGACAAGAACTGTCAAACAGAATTTCCTTTTCAAACTTCCATCTTAGTCAGCTAAATAATATGAAAACTATTTTTCATGCCACATAGATCAAACATGAACTGCTTGCAAAATAAATTACCTGTCAGGTCATTCTCAGGCCAAATATGATCCTGGAAAAAATGTGTATATGGAAAGATAATGCCAGATTGGAGAACAAGTATTAAATTTTTTTCCAAATTGGAAAAAGTGAATAAGTAAAAATTATTTTGCCTTCCATTTCCATTGACTCTCTTTTGAAGGCAAGAACTGTGTAAAGATACCTTCAATTGAAGCTGCTGTTTCCCATTGTAGCATCTGATTTTGATGCTTGGGTTTTGTCAAATAAGAAGATGAGATCATTTTTCTGATGAGGCCAGGTGTTTCTGTGGTTACATTTTGCCCAGAAGTTTGCTCAAAGAATAGCAAAATTAATATCAAGTATTCATACTTAAAGTGGGTTTAAAGTTGTTGTAAAGTATACATGTGCATGTGAAGAAATTCATCCTGCAAACAGAACTTTTAAAGTTAAGGCTTTTGTTGTGGAGATTTTATACAATTTCTCCTGAAATTATTGTAAATTTTTGTGCATGTTTACTTGTGTTAGACAGAGAGTTCCTTGAACAGAAGAGCAGCACTGTATTTATCTTTGGATCTCAAGCACCAATAGAGAGGCTAACTCAAAGTAGATATTCAATAAATCTTTCTTATAAATTAATCTTATGGCCAATGACGGTTGATGAGGAATCATAATATAAATGAATGAGTTTCTACTTAAAAATATTGTATTAGAAGTGTCACAATAATAGTAAAATGGTTTTGAAGTAAAAAAAAAAAAACAGAAAAAAAAAACGGAAAAGAAATCTGGATTCAAGTCCTGGTTCCCATAAATTGCTGCTGCATGGCTGAGAGATGAGCATGGGCCTTCAATGGAAAAAAAGGTAGGAGTAAGTGCCCCAGAGGAGTGAGGAAAAATAAAAAATAACTACATAAGAAGAACAGAAGATCATTGATTTTAGGTAATTTTCTTCAGTCATTCAAAAAACATATTTTAAGTTCTTACTCTTTGTCAGACACTGTTTATAGGTGATGAGACTATAGAAGAAGTTTCCTGTTTTCAGGGAGCTTACATTTCAGCAATTATATTATATTAATTATATTATAGTCAAGTGTTACACCTTTCCACTTTATGCTATGTAGTATTCAGTGTAGTAGATAATACTGTGTTGCTTTGTATGTTAGAAAACATATTAACCCATACCATATTAAAGAGTGACATATAATATTACAATAAGCAGCCTGAAGACAAAATAAATCACTGTAAGGCAGTGGGGTTGCCATCTGAGAAAAGGTGGTCGGATAGGTGACACTGGAGCAGAATTTTAAACAAAGAATGGCAGTAATTATAAAACAACAAATAGAGCTAGAGTATTCTAAGCAGATGAATCTCAAATAAAAGGTACTATGGAAAGACCCAGCTTTATTTCTTCAACAACAATTTTTAAAAAATGTCCTGTGTGATTGAGTGTGGAGAGTCAGGAAAGGAGCAAAGGAGACAGTGTTGGAAAACTAGGTAGAGGCCGGACCATGGAAGAGCTTCTTCTGCTAGGTTAAGGACTGGGAACTCAGAGAACAGGTCAGTCTGAAGATAGATTTATTTTAGAGTCATCAGTATGTAGATACCAGTGAAACTAAATAGAGAAGAATGATTTTCAATGGCTGAACCCTGGAAAACTGCTGAAATTGAAATCTGGGATCTGGATGAGCTTACAGTAAGGACTTAGGAGGGGCTGGTGAGGTAGGGGGAGAGAGAAGAGTGTGCCCTCCCCCGAGCCAGTTTTTGAAGAATGGTGAGTTGCCACCTGTGTCAAATGCCCCTGGAAGACGGAAGAATATGAGAGCTGAAAATTACCTGTTGTATTTGGTACCCTTTGCAAAATATTTTATTGGAATGGTGGAGACAAAAGTTGCCTATAGCTGATCCAAAAGAGGATATGAAATAAGAACTACGGGGCAGAGTAAAGTACTTGCATGAGAATGAGGAAGAAAGAAATGGAGCTGTTGAAGGATGATCATGAGAGTTAAAGGGAGGAGGATTGTTTTCCTAAGATGGAAGAGAGCATAACCTATGTGTAAGACAGACAGCCCGATTAGACAAATGGAGGTTGTGATGAAGAAGTGTTTCAGGGAGAACAAACACAGGTGAGCAAAGGTCACAGGTTTGGTGGATGTTTGAGAGTGGAGTGGAGAATAATGCATATTGTCTGTGATCTTATCCAGTTTACAGTCTCAATGTTCTAACCCTAAACATTATTGAAAACACTCTGCTTTATCAAAATTGAGATAGAAATATAACTAAAGCCTTTCTTTATTATTGTAAAATATACTCCATTTAAAGAGCTGATAGTAGAATACATTAGGGCCTAAACACAAAAAAGAGTCCCATTTCCCCTTCTAAATCAGTTTTGCTCATAACCAGTGAAGTAGTGCTGATAAATATTTATCCACCAGCTCTCTGGGGAGGAAAGCAGCCTGACTGATAGTAATTACAAATTATTATAGTGTGAATACTCTGGCCATGGCTGATTTCAAGGCACTAAATGTGTAACAACCAGCTTGCAAAATTCCTGAATATTTAACAAGTAGCTCTGGTAAGTCAGTAGGAGCTTGCTCCAAAACACCTTATCAGTCATAACTTTAAATTTATAATCCCTCCCCTGAAGATAAAAATGTGTCTGGTCCATTTTTCTATTATTTTGAATACTAACCATATTGATTTACCTAGTATAGCCAGCCACATCCTCAATATTTGGGGAAGCAAGGAAAGACAGATCCACTCTCATCATTATCTAGAATAAATAGCATCTTTGAGTAAGTCTGATTAGCAAATAACTATCTATTCTACATACCTGGCTCTGACCTCACACATCATAGATTAAATGTCACCCTGTTGGAAAGGACTTCCTATTGATTTTATTCAAGAAGATCCCACAATTACTTTTATACTTCGATATTCTGTAACTTTTTCTCATAATACTTGTCATGATCATTCTACACATGTTTATTTACTTACCTACTATAATCTCATATAGGGCAGAAATTATGTTTATTTTATTCCCAATGCATAGCTAGCACTTAGAACAGTGCTTAACTCAATATATATATATATCTAATAAGTGAATGTTCTTTAAACAAATAAGTGATTTGATATGATTTATTAGTAAAAAGCAAGCTGCTTAATTTAACAAAATGATACCTATTAGTAAATTATTTTGATATTTACAATATCATTATGATACTTCATGTTCACCAACTTTGTTTTCTACAAACAGATGTCATTGTTATTTTGAAACTGTAGTTTTACATGGTTTTATGTTCTGGATTGTTTCCATGTTCACTCTGCTTACAATGTGCACAGCCATACACACATTAAAGATGGAGGGAACTGTGAGTAGACCAAGGCTTGCACTTATCCATTAGTAATCATGAGAGAGTGTGAATTTTTATTTCATAATAAAATAGTGGCCCTGGCTGCTGGCACAGTGGATAAGGCACTGGCCTACAAACCCAAAGGTCACTGGTTCGATTCCCAGCTGGGGCCCATAACCAGGTTGCAAGCCAGGTCTCCAGCCAGGTCTGTGGCTGGAGGCAGGTGAGAGGCAACCATACATTGATATCACTCTCCCTCTTTATCTCTCTCCTTTCCCCACTCTCTGGAAATAATAAATCAAATCTTTAAAAATAAATAAATAAATAAAATACTGAAGGCCCCTTTTTTGTTATATCTACAGAGACCTCAAGTCTTTCCTACATCACACAGCACTGCTTACCCAGTATTTCTGAATCCTTTGCTCATGCTGTTTCCTCTGCTTGGAACAGTCTCTTTGTCACAGTCTTCATCCATCAAAATTCTGTTACCAATAAATTTCATTTGTACTGTTTTCTATAACTTTCAAGTGTTTCTCATTTCATGCTACTTCTTAAAGAAACATTTGCTGAGAGACCTCTAAACTCTGGTGCTAAACAAGTACTAGGAATTCAAAGGTAAGTAAGAGATAGTCCTGCCATAGGGAGCTGACTGTACAGGTGGGGATCAGACTAATAATTTTGTGGACTTCCCTTTGGGCCAAATGACAGGCTCTACTAAAGTCTGAGTTGTTAAACAATGCTTTCTAGGAAAGAGTGCCTCTACTGAGTTACATCCACTGAAGATGGATTTTCTTGTTTATTCAAGACCGCAGGACACTTCCTTCCTTTTCTTCTGACATTTGTAGAGTTCTATATTGTATAACATTATAAATAATGTTTTTAATATTATGATTATGTTTATTAACATAATCAACTTTATTTCTCATTCATGTTAATTAAATATTTGGCAGGTGGCCAATCAGGAGATTCAGGGACCCAGTCTTCTTCCATATTAACATTGGTTACTCCAAATACTTCTCCAAATCTGGCCAACAGATGAGGAGAGAAAAATAGCCAGAAGGGAATCAAGGAACAATTTTAGAGGCCAACAACAATGCCAAATTTATTCAATTGGCCAGAGCTAAGCACATGGCCCCAATTTGTACCTGTTATCAAACTGTGAACTTAACAAGACTATTAACTTCTACTGTAATTGTAATAGATTTCAAAATATATTTATGTACAATGATTTTAGCATTCTTTATTCCTCTGGGAAAAAGTTCAGGAAGTTTCAAAATATTCTTTTCAATAATGTTTCTGTGTAATAGTTTATTCAACACATCTGGTAGATGATCATCAGGAACATTCCATGCTGACAAGTGAGGTTCCAAAGTGAAAAAAATTTCTTCCTTGTGTTAAGTATGCAGCTCTGGTCCAGAGCTAGCTATGGGTCACCAAGAGGTTTGGCTGTTGAACATAACACTTTCTGTCTTCTGGTTTATAAATGTAATTCAGCATTTTAAAGTGCGATTATGTTTTTTGTAGAATTTTAAGGAAATGTAGCATTTTTTAAAGCATTCATCCAAAAAAATATATAATCCAAGCTAAACACTTTATCTATGATAAAATCTCCATGCCCCTCACTTTTTTTTTTTTTTTTTTTTTTTTTTACCTTAAAAAGCAAATGCATTTGAGTCACCATATCTCTTAAGTAGCAATTGTATTCAGGTATATTCCAGTAATACAATGTAGGCCAGTGGTAGCTGAAGGACTTATAGCTTCCTAAACAACGGTGTGTATTGACAATAGGAAGAACAAAGCACCACAGACTGGGTGGCTTAAACAACAGAAATGCATTCCCTTAGAGTTGTAGTGGGTAGAAATAGAAATGTAGGTATTGGTAGGGTTGGTTTCTTCAAAGGGCCTCTCTTTCCTTGTCCCATAGGTGACTTTTTCCGATGTGAATGGTCTTCCCTATGTGCCAGTCTGTGTCCTAATCTCTTCTTATAGAGATATCAGTCATTGGATTAGTGTCTGCCTATATAACCTTATTTTATTTGAAAGTATTTTTTAAAGGTGCTAGCTCCAAATACAGTAACACTGTGAGGTACTAGGGGTTAGGATTTCAACATATGAATTGGGGGGGGGGGGTGGACACAGTTCAGCCCATAGCAGATATGGTCTGATCTCAAATTTTTAATAAGATATGTATTTCATTGCTTTATGGAGAATGAAGTGTAGGGAAACAGGAGTGGAAGCAAGGAGATATGTTAGAAGGTGTTTGCAATAGTTGGGTGAAGGATAATTGAGACTTGACAAAGGTGGTAGCAGGAAATGGAAAATATTGGAGCAGTTTGGAATACCTGGACTCTGAGAAAGATGAATAGATTAGTGGGCATGTCTCCTGCAAAAGAGCTGCATGACAGTAGTCCACAAGACTGCTCTGCCTTGAGATAGCTGTGGCTCCTCATTTGGTGGTGTTAAACATCGAAAGTGATAACATTTAAAATATTGAACTCCATCCATTTTCTTGGTACCCTTACCTCTCGGACACTCTCTTAGCCTCCCAAATAATGCTTAACATACTCAATGACCCTGTTCTGTCATTAGCCTAGTTGATTAACAGATAACCACATGATTAATATCTATAATGATAAAAACATTTTTATATATTCTTTTTAAAATTTTTTAAAAAGATTTTATTATATTTAGAGAAAGTGGAAGGGAGAGAGGCAGAGAGGGAGACATGGTTCCTTTTCAGCTGCCTCCAGCTATGGACCTGCCTGGAGACCTGGCTTGCAACCTGGTTATGTGCCCTGGCTGGGAATTGAACCAGTGACCTTTGGGTTCACAGGCCAGTGCCTCTCCACTCTGCTACCAGCCAGGGCTTATATTTTAATATAAATTCATACTTTATAGCTTTGACACATACTAAAATCTAAACCCTAGGCAATGTTTCCACAAAATTTCTGAAACACAGGTGGTTACAAAATCTTGGAACAGAAAATTAGAAAGACTTCAAATAATTAAAGGAGTCTCTCCTAAGCCTCTTTGCCATGCTGGCCAGGTAGTTTTTAAATGCAGGACCTATGAAGGAGCAAAGGTCATTTGATTTCTCATAATCAGCCTCTACTTATTTAACAATACATTTAAACAACTGAATTCTAAGTCACAAACTAACTCTAAGAGAATGGTATACCTGTGTTATTTTTTTCTACCTTTAATGCCTGTGTTCCTATTGTAATGTGAATTAAATGGATCAATCTGAAAGATAATGAAAAACTAATAACATTGCTTTGGAAGTCACCAGATGGTGGTATTTTATTATTTTTTATTATATTATTATTATATTCTTCTGCTGTCTGAAGCTAGTTAACCAAACTAAAAGAACATTATTTTTTCTGTAGCTGAAAAGTATAGAAAATGTGTAAGGAAATAATAGTTATTAAGCATCTTGTATATCCTAGTCAGCTTATTTTACTTAAGGCTTGCAACAATAATTAAAGAAAACTATTATTATCCCCATTACAGATTTAAAAACTGAGACTGGGAGGGTAAGCAGGTGGCCCAATTCAAATGACTGGTAAACAACAGGGGAATTCCTGAGTAAATCTCCTCTGATGTCTTTGACTTTAAGTCCAGGTTCTAGTCACTATACTAATCTGCCTCCTTCAGACCTTGTTTATCAAAATGAATGTGTTAGCTAGAGTAATGTTACCTGATAGGTAGCACGTACTGCAGTCACTCTTAAATCAGAATTTTCCTGTGTATTTTAAGACCTGTAAACAGCAGTCCATATAAACTGGCACTATTTAATTTGAAATCTTTTTACACTGGCAACAATCACTCTGCCTACTACTGATTCAAAACATTATGTATACTTATTTATATAGTGGAAATGACTGAATTATTATACATGTCAGAGAGAGTCCAAAGAATATATATATATATATATATACACTCAGAAAAAAAAGTTATATCCCTACATAGATCACTATTAGAAATTATTTAAAATAATACATGTTTATTTTCCTTCAGATATGTTTTTTCTTGACTAGACCCTTCTCCCCTTCCCCCATCCCCTCTGGTCACTGTCAGTTTGTTCCTTGTTTCCATGTCTCTGGCTCTACTTTGCTTGTTAGTTTTTTCTACTTATTAGGTTCCTCTTATAGGTGAGATTGTATGGCATTTGTCTTCTGCTGCCTGGTTTATTTCACTAAGCATAATACTCTCTACATTTAGCCACACTGCCTTGAAAGGTAGGAGTTCATTCTTTCTGCTGCATAGAATTACATTGTATAAATGTACCACAGTTTTTTGATCCACTCATTTACTTATGGGCACTTAGGCTGTTTTCAGCACTTGGCTATTGTAAATAACGCTGCTATGAACATAGGAGTGCACAGGCTCTTTTGACTTGGTATTTCAGGATTCTTAAGGTATAATCCTAAGAATGCTGGGTCAAAAGGCAGTTCCAGTTTAATTTTTTGAGGAAATTTTATACTGATTTACACCAGTCTGCATTCCTACCGACAGTGTACAAGGGTTCCCTTTTCTCTACATTCTGGCCAACACTTGTTTGTTGATTTAATGATAGTCATTCTGACTGATGTGAGGTGACATCTCATTGTGTTTTAATTTGCAGCTCTCTGATGGCTAGTAATGTTCAAATGGAACACTGAATAAGACAGTAACATTAAGACCAAAGTTTTGTGACCATATTTGGCAATGCAACATCTGTACCTGTGTATAGATATAGATGTAGATGTAGAAATACATACACCTAATCTGAGGTACATATATAGGTATATTTTATTTTCAACTTTATTTTTTTTACATCAGGAAAATATAACATTATTTTGAGCATTTACTGAATTTAAATCAGTGGTTTTGTTATCTTAAGAATATTAAAACTTATAAATGTTTTAGGAACCATAAGCTGCAAATATTTTTATTAGGAGTAAATAATGTATAAAGTAATCCAAGAAAGAAAACACAAGCTAAAAGTATGCAAATATTTTCATAGGAGTTTACTGTCTCAAGAGTTATAGAAATCATATGATCTTTTGGTATTTCCCATGCTTTTGTCAAAATGGTCATTTATTAAAGAAAGATTTATAAATGACAATGTAACTCAGCACAATATTTATTAGGTGATAATTATACATTGCATTCATATATTTTCTATTTTCCAGTACTTTAACATTCAATCTTTCATTTGATTCTAATCATAGCGCTTTGAGTTAGACATGATAGGTAATGTACCTTCCTTTTATATAGAAGCAGATTGATTTGGAGAAGGTAAGCAACTGCCCTCAGACTATGGAGAAAGCAAGCCAGTTTCTGTTTTTAAATACTTGATTGTTCATCCTATTACAGTTGTCCCAATTTCCCCCTTTGCCTCCTCTATGTAGCCCTTCCCACACTTCCATAGTCAATCATTGTCCATGTCTCCTTCATATATGTTTTTTGCTTCTGATGCCTCTTTAACATCTCTTTCTACTACAACATAACTGCCTTTTATTGTTATGAATACTTTGTTTTAAAGCATTCCAAAGCACAAGTCATCGGCAAACAAGAAATCAGTCAAATGAATACCTTGTGAGCACGACACAGTCAAAATGTTGATTCTCCTCAGGGAATGTAATAATTATCTTTTATGACCAAAATGTAGCTCTGAAATTTCTCCTAGATGCTCTTCTGTGAGAACCAGTAGTATACCTAAGTGTCAATAACCCCGCAGTACTGGGTTTATCCTTTAAACACAAGCTGGAGTGTAAAAGCAGATGGGATGCCACGTACCCAAGACAACTTGACCCATTTTCCGATTCAGTAGCCCTCAAAATGCCTCATTACCAATCTATTTGCAAGGTTCCCTCAGACATGACAACAAGTCAGGAAACCCCAAACCTCAACCAACTTAGATGAGATTTCTATATTAAACCCTGAGTCTTTTCCTCATTTTCTCTCTGCCTTCACAGAGCACACAAAAAATGTCTGTGTCTTTTTATGATACAAGTATAGAACCATTTCCAAGCTACCCAAAATGCCATTCCACATGGTAACTTGAGTGGCAGAGAGATTATTCATGCCTCAAACAGCAAAGTAAAGATCTTCTACCCTGCAATTTGGGATTTACTTTTAAGGTCCTACAGAAAGAGCTGCATTCAGGAGCTTGGGTGGTCCCATACTGGCAGGGGCTAGAGGAAAACTGAAGCAATACATGAGACACTACATTCAGCTCTGACACCAACACA
Source organism: Noctilio leporinus (assembly GCA_004026585.1). Taxonomy (NCBI): domain Eukaryota; kingdom Metazoa; phylum Chordata; class Mammalia; order Chiroptera; family Noctilionidae; genus Noctilio; species Noctilio leporinus. The sequence goes on along the minus strand of PVIW01001285.1, from coordinate 224,947 downwards.
TCAGCCAGTATCCACCCTTTTCTGTTGTAATGCATGATCTTTTAAATTTATTGATTTGTTTTTTTACCAAAATACCACAAAGTATGTTCTTTCGTTCTTGTTTTCCATTCAGAACACTGTGTTCTAAAAAAGACTAGTTTCTACCATAAAAAGTAATTGGAATGACCATGTAAATGAAAGAAAAAATTATTTAAATCTATTTTCTTCTACTCATACACTAACCATTCAAATTTGTAGCATAAAAAAGTAACAGGACAAGAACTGTCAGTATCCAAGAAAGAAGTACAAACAGCTAATTATATCAGTGGCCAAAGAAATGCAAATAAAACCAATAATCAAATAGTATTTTAACCTCTATTAGGAAAGAATTTAAAATAATTGAAAATATCCAGCATTGTGTACGATGTAGAGGAGCAAATACTCATTAACTGCCAATAAAAGCATAACTTAATAAAAACATCTGGAAAGCAATTTGGAAATTTATCCAAAATATTAATACATACACTGAGGAACAACTGTGTTGAAGGATATGTTCTATTTTGACATATTTATTAAAAAGAAAGTTTGTAAGAGTTTATGTTCTAATCAGAAGAGCTGATTGGTTGGATGTCTATTCTGATTGATCAGCACCATGCTGTACTGGTTGTAAATATTTGGTTATCTCACCTGAATTTGCAAGCACCAACTTAGATGTTACTGTAGATTTTTTAAAATTAGTAATTTGGTAGGAAGTAAATGGTATTCCTCTAATTTTTATTTATACAATTGTTGGTAAGGTTGAAAATCTTTTCATGTTTATTTGACATTGTCATTTTTCTTTTGCAAATTGCCTGTTTAAAGAATTTGAATTCAACAAGGAATAGGCCTTCAGTGGTCAGGGGGAAAGGGGTTGGGGGGAGGGGGGAGGCAGAGGCAAGAAAGGGGAGCAGCTTAGACAAGAACCTAGTATAAAGGAACCATGGACATGGACAACAGGTGGGATTGGCTTTGGGGGGAATGGGTGGGTGGGGAAGGGGACAGAGGGGAGGAAAAAGGGGATGAATGTAATGCAACAACAATAAAATTTAAAAAAAAAGAATATGAATTCATTTTTCTATGGAAAAGTTTCTCTCTCAGTAATTCACTATAGTTATTATATATTAAGGATAGTAACATTTGTTATAGCAATTTCCCCCCTTAGGTCTTCATATTTTATACTTTTTTATACTTAAAAACATTTTTTTTTTTAATTAAAGATTTTCATTATTTTCCAGAGAGAAGGACAGGGAGAGAGGAAGAAAGGAAGAGAAGCATCAAAGTATGGTTGCCTTTCACCTGCCTCCGGCCAAGAACCTGGCTGGAGACCTGGCTTGCAATCTGGTTATGTGCCCTGACTGGGGAATCAAACCAGCGACCTTTGGGTTCGCAGGCCAGCACCAATCCACTGAGCCACACCAACCAGGGCAATACTTTTTAATACATGCAAATTTTGAAAATCTTCTTTGAACTCAAACATTTTTTCTTTATAACTACATATATAAAGCATTAATTTTTTTTCTCTGAAACATAACTATTTCTTCATTATGTTTGTTTTTGAATACATACAGAATTTTAAAATTTTCCCTATAGTCAAATATAGTTATTTTTTCCCTTTTAAAGTCCTAGAATTTACCCAGAAAATTTTTCTTCATGCTAAATTAAATAAATACTTAGGTTTAATTTTAAGTATTTATCTCTTTACTATAAGTATAGTTTATTCTGATGTATGTATGAAGACTTTTTTTTTTTTAACAGAAAACCATTGGACTCATGATTTGTGAGTCCAATATTTGGATTAAAACACTAACTGATAAATGTCCTAGGGTTTGTTTCCTGGGTATCTATTCTATTCCATTCTTTAGTTTTATCTATACTTTTACATGTTCTCATAACTGCAGTTATTCTAGCTTTCTTGTCCTGTAGTATTGGAGGTAACATATCCTATTCTCTTGTTTTCATTTTCCAACACTTTTATTTATAATCAAATTTTAATACCCCTATACTGTATTAACTACAAATAATAATAATGTTTTAAGTTGAGAGGAAGAAATATGTTTATCATGGTTAGTCCTCCTATCCAGTTCTATGATATACAACTCTATATGCTAAAGCTCTTTAAAATACTCCTAATACTTTGTTGTTTGCTTATATTAATTTTGATTAACTTTTTTATAGGTTGTTTCTTTTGATGATTTCCATGTGTTTTTTGCCTTATGATGGTCATTTACATTATTTTCAATGAAATGTTCTTATTTAATCTTGCTTACTCCATGTTTTATTACAATTTATATTTAGCCAGTTTTCTGAACTTGCAAATTTAAAAATTTTTTGTTTATTACCCATAGATTACTTTAAAATTCTGGATAGTCAATCAGCTCTAAAATGAAAATTTATTTACTCATTTCCAATGTAAGCTTCATATTTCTGATTAATATATTATTGTATTATCTAGAATTTATAGGAAAATATTAAATAATGATATTTGATAGTGGGTCTAATTGTCTTACATCTGATTTTAATGAGAAATTCTGTAGTGTTTTATCATTTAGCATGAAAACTGGTTGATAATTGAAAAAGGATTCTTTCATGGGTTAAAAAAGTATTCTATTTAAAACTTTCTAAGAGCTTTGAATCATGAGTGGATATACAACTTTATTAAGTAAATTTATGTTTTGCTTTTTATTCATAAGGACGTAGTTTTTCCTCTTGCAACTTTTTGATACATTATTTATTAGATTTTCTAATAAGAATTATTAGTTATGTATTTCTTGTATAACAAACCATTTAAAAGCTCATAGCTTAAAACAACCACCAATTCATTTTCTCATGATACTGGGGCTCTACCATATGGGCTGTGCTCAGCTGGGCAGTTGTCCTTTTCGGGAGACCTGGGTCACTTGGGCAGCTGAAGGCAACTGAAGTCATCTGGCAGCTTACAGAGGTAGACGACCTACAGTGTTTTCACTCACATGACTGGTCATTGGTGCTGGCTGTCAAACAGTCCTACTTCCATTTTCAGTCTCCTTCTAATCATTTTGCACATTACCATCATGGTGGTTTTTGCAAAATAAAACTATGAACATGTATGTTTTTCTACTTGAGACCCTTCATTGGACCCCTTCTTTAGACTGTCAAGTTTATGCTTACTAAAGTCCCCCACCCTCAAGAGGTGTAATTACCATTCCAATCAGGATGATTTTTAAAGTGAAAGAGAGCTCACAAAAAATAATAATTATGCCAGGAAAACAGACATGAACCAGTATAGCCCTGACAAAACTGGGAACAACATTTAGTCATATCTTAACACATTGCTGACCAGCAATTTCATAGCAAAAGCTAATGCCAGTGCAAGCACAAGTTAACTTGTTATTAGTCAACAATGTTGTAGCTTCAAAGCATGAGCTTTTTTCATTACTGGTCAACCATGTGTTAATCTCCACCCTCACTAGCCTGCCTAACAACATAATACAACTACAGCTATAGAACATAACCTGCTACTTCACGTTACCTGTACCTTTCTACAACTGTTCCTTATTCTTGGAATGCTGTTTCTCTCTTTCCAGCTACAGTCTTCTATTTCCCATCAAAATCTAATTCCCATGTGGGTTTCTCTCAGAAGCCTAATTTGAATCCCCATATTCAGTTAACCAGGTGGTTCTATTGTGCTATTTCTATTCCTTGCTCATAAGTAATGCAGATAACTGGGACCTCAATACACAGGGTGGGCAAAAGTAGATTTACAGTTGTGAATCCATGAAAGAGTTTATTCTTTATTATTTTTTTTAATTCTTGTATTATTTTACATAAAGCAACTGTAAATCTATTTTTGTCCAATCCTGTATGTTTCCTGTATTCTTTTATGAAGAACAAGAGTTTCTTTTTTATAATACTTCTTTTGTTAAAGGTAGTGTAGCAACCGTAACTTGTAGGTTTCAGGAAAGGTATAGCAATGCTTTATCTTTGGATGTGACAAATTGTTAAGTTCAATAAAGAACCATAACTAATGAACTACTTATTACCTGCCTAAATAAAGGGTAGTTATGGTCTTAGATATTCAAAAAAATTCCAAGTATCTTTAGCATTTGTTTTTATTATAACATTTTTCTTTTCCTTTCTTTCTTTCTTTCTTTCTTTCTTTCTTTCTTTTTTCTTTTTCTTTTTCTTTTTTTTTTTTTAAGCAGAAGGTTTCTCTTCTAATTATTGTTTCCTCAGGCTCAAATGAACAGCCATCTGGGACTCCAAACACATCCAGGCTAACATGGGAAGCAGAAGCTGGCTCAGGATTGTGCAGGAAGAAATCACAACAGGAAGGTCAGATTCACTCCAGTTAATTCACAAAACTAAAAACGTCCACGTGAAAGATTAAGTGCTGTCTTTCCATTCTGCAATTTCAGTTTCTCACTTAAATGGCAGGATGAGGACTCTTATACTTCAATATTGATACATCCCACAGTTGAAGGTAGACAAATGACCAGATGAAAGTTTCATAGCATAATACCACTTGCCAACTACTAATTAAAAATTAATTCATGGCAAATTCATATCAGATGTCTGGAGAAAAATTGCTTAAGTTTTCTTTAAAACATTCTTGAGAACAAGTTTCTGGCATGAACAAGAAAAATGTTGAGAATATTAATAAATGTTATTAATTTGAACTTGAAAAACCATTAGAGTATAAAAAACTGCATGGGGAAACAATTTTTTTTTGCTCTGGAAAACAGCTTGAAGTGCTTGTTCCTTAAAACTCCATAGATGAGTTCCTTATTCACATCTATATTTGTCATGCCAGAAAAGGATGAAAGGGAGGAAGGAAAGGAATGTCCGTGGCTAGAGAGGAACGGGGGAAGCTTGATGTGCTTCAGGGATTCAGGTTTTACATCACTCATATTCAAGACGTTAACTCACAGCAAAGATAGATCACCAGTCTTTCCCTTAATTACATTTATGTACACTATTGTGGAAAGACTGGAAAATTAAATTCAGGATCTCTCTTTAGTATTCTTTCAGTATATATGACAAATAGACAAATGATGTAAAATTTCAGTTGGAAATGCTTCTAAAAGACATGCCATATTTTCCATCCATTCCTTGATTTCTAGCAACTTGTGCCTTTATTTTCTAATAATAACTCAAACAACAAAGATATAGTACTTTATAGTGGAAATAATGATTTTAGGTAAAAAATCGCTAAAGAACAGAACTGAGTTTTATGTTTATTTAAGGACTTTTTGGACCAATGATTTTTTTCTTAATTTTTGATCTGTGTATTGCATTGTATGTCTACCACCCAAAGCCAAATCTGATTTTTAAATTAAGTTCTTATTTCCTCTATTATAAGATTTTCATGGGAAAATTGCAGTTGGGAAAGTGGGCTCTTTCTCATGATTAAACTCAGTCCTGCACTACAATATGCTGCCTTCATAGGACTTGTAAAAATCTCTTTTGCAGATCTGTAAGGAAGTAAATTACACTCTCTCCATCAGGGTTTATGTGTCTACAGACAAAAGATAGGTTCATTGAACTCATACAAATGCAGAGTTCAATGGAATAAGGTTATGAACTACTATCACAAACAATACCACGTTCTACTTTCAATATTACCTTTACAGCAAACCTAGAAAAATGTGATGTAAACAGAATTGTTCTTTTAAATTAACAGAAAATTGTTTTTCTTAAGATTTATATTTCAAATATAAACTTTTGACAAAATCTATGTATACGAAAAGGAGTAAATTTATTTTTACACTTTTAACTGTTATATTTTGGCTTTTACAATAATTCATATGTGAAGTATTTACTAACCTTTTTAATTTTTATTTTAAATAGTTTAATCATGTAGTCACAGTATGTTTTGATTGTTATTTATTAGCACATTGGAGAATAAGGCAGAAAATACTTTGAAAAAATCAAAATAAATCAACTTTCGCAATTAAAATGTTGCATAAACTACTTAACTCCTTTAGAGCTTATTGCACTTATTCACTGTCCATTCCTTTGCCTCCAAAAACATAATAAGCCAATACATAGAATTTAAGATAATAAAATTAAATAAAATTTGAAACCAGAATAAGAGGAAAAGATACAAAAAAATTGTAACCAGTACTTTAGAAAAGACATGATAATACATAAACCTGATTCTTAACCTCAAGAGTAGTAGAAACCAATACTTGGTTTCTTTTTCTCCTGGACATGTAGCTAGAATACATTTTCTACTCAGCCTTGAACCTAGGAAAGTCATGTGACTGAGTCATGGTCAATAAAATGGAGCCACAGAGATGTGGAACACTTCCCTGCCTGGCTTTTCCTCATCTGTCTGTTGAGTAGCATCTACCCTAAGACTGAAGGGAGGATAATCAGCAAGCTAGAAGTAAGCTTAGGTTTTCAAATGACTACACAGAAGGTAATCCATAGATAAAAACACCCTTTTGTGTAAGAAATAATTCTTTATTGTGTTAAGCCAATGGGATTTTGGAGTTTGTTTATCAAAACAGCTAGCATTACTCACCAGAACTAATTCAGGAAGGCTAAGAAGTTAAGAATTTTACTTTAGTACACCCATACACATACACAAATGACAACATGTGTAACCAGAGAAATCGGAGTTGTCAGGGTTTTACCAATGGCAATTTCTTAATATACTAATCATACTAGAGTTATACAGAATGTTAACTCTGAGGATACCAGAAGAAGAGTGTTGAAACAAATGTTCCTGTGAGTTTATTGTGCAATTTTTTGTATCTCTATAATTATTTCAAAATAGGGTGGAGAGAGGTGTAGAAAGGTATAAGGGGATAAATGATGATGGACAGAGACTTGGCTTGGGTTAACACACAAAACAGTGAACAGATGATGTGTTGTGGAATTGTGCACCTGAAACCTGTATAATTTTGTTAAATAGTATCACCCCCATAAATTTAATAAAATAACCATGATAAAAAAGTAAAACTTTCTTTGATTAAAGAATAAAATTATGTCAAGTATTCAGAAAAATATTTCATTATTGTTAATTCTTCACTACATAGCTAAAATTATGTATTTATATCATGAAAAAGTATATAGGACATAGAAAATGCCAAAATGGATATCACGTATCTAATTTTTATAGTGACTTCTCAGAAAAGCTGGAAGACAATGAAAGAGGAAGCATCATTTGGTAAAGATTTGAGAATGATCTAATATGATACAATCCAAAAGTATAAACTTTAATTTGGTCAGTTTCATTAAGACTAGATTTTAAACAAATAAAAGAGGGTTGCTAACTGGCCAGCCATTTTGAAACATCTTTTCATTTTGATTCACACCAGATAGTGACCGCATGCAAGACACACTCCCATATGCATCAGATGCAACTTCCTCTGTACTACACCAGAAAGATAATGGAATTCAAGGGCCTAAGAATAGCATACTCGTTACGTCAATCTGGATTTTGCTCTGATTTACTGTCAACATAAACAATTGGTCAACTGAAAAAATTAGTAGCACACTGTGGGGGAACTCTTCTTTAGAAAGACTCTTCTAGAATGAGTTAGTTTCCTGGCCTAGCAGAGAAAGCCAAAACCAGTATGCTTTTTACAAATAAACAAATTAACATCATGCTGCTTCTAAAGCTAGATGTCTCTGTTGTCTTTCCACTAGAGCAGAGTCCTCATGACATCTGCCTCACTGTCCCCTGATGTGCTACCCATGACTGCTGCAGCAGGAGCCTACAAAGGCATTTTAGCCTGTACTTCAACAAAACCAGAACTCTCACAAGTTAAGAAATTTCTTATGATAGGAAAAGGGTTTCAAAGAATGGGGCAGCCAAAAAAAAAAAAAAAAAAAGTGACAATATCTGTTACACAGAACATGGATAGGTTTAACATAAAAAATGAGACATTTTAACTTTGCAATAGAGATTCCAGCAAAAAACTGCCTCAGCCAGGTGATGGTCAAGCTTACCACAGTCATAAGTTATGTTGAAAGCATGTACCCCCAAAACACACAGATATGATGTGATGATGAAGCTGTGGTCAGCTTCCCAAAAATGCATAATCCCAGGCTAACCATGAGAAAAGCATCAGCCAAGTCCAAATTAAGTAATAAAATACCTGATTAGCACTCATCAAAATAGTCAAAGTCATAAAAAAATGAGTGAAGACTGAGAATCTGTCATGAAATAGAGCAGGCTAAAAAGACATGACTAAATATAACATCCTGATTTAGATCCTGGAACATAAAAACTAGTGAAATTTGAATAAAATCTGGAATTTAATTAATTTGGAATATACCAATGTTGGCTAATTAGTTGTGACAAAAGAACTATAGTAACGTAACATGTTAATAATAGGGGAAATTGGGTGCTTGAAGGGTATATTGGAACCCTCTGAACTAAATTTTCAACTTTTAAAATAAATATTAAGCTTTAAAAATAATTAACTTAAAAAAAATAATACTTTTGCTCCAGTTGGCAAATATTCTTATGGATGTTGAAATAGGAATATTCTCCACTTTTCTTCCTTCCTTTTACCTACAATACTAATGACTGGTATAGTATTTTGATACAAAAGTTTTACTCTTTTTATATTAGATACCATTGTCATTTATAGCTTTTTTATTTTATCCAAGATTGACCCAAGTGTTTAAGGTATATAATTTCCTATCTTTGCAGCACTTCACAAAGAATCACAAGCAAACACAGCGAAAGATTTCATTAGATTATCAGATCTGAAAACCTTTTTTTTTTAACTGAGTTTGTACCTGGATAGCAGGTAAACATATTCTGATAGGGACTGGGGCTGAAAATATTCTTACCCTATTAAAAGAAAAGATTTAGTGTATGATTATGAAGATTGCAGGGCTTAGTCAGTTATTCTCAATGGAAGGCATGTCTTCATGGGGAGATGAGCTATGGAGGATTTACCTCAGGAATTTAATCAACCTTTATAAAATTTGTTATGAATATTAAAAATATATATTATTTGTCAAATGATGTGTGACCAAAATATGTTAGGTCCAACCCTTTAATTAAAGTCAAACTCATATTTTAAAAAATACCTGTGTCTGACTTCTCAGCCACTGAGGAATAACACTTTTTATTAAAGAGTCTTATTAAATCTAGCTGCTGACTCCACCAGAATTTCAAAAGAGAAGGAGCTACAAACATTTTGGGCAACATTTGAGTTTCACACGAAGGTTTTTAGCAACCCTGTGTGCGTATAAACATGCAGTATATACTCTGTCTACAAAATACGAAACGTAGTTATAATGTTTATAATAAATAAAAGGTGTTTAGTTTTAACTTCTTGTGATACAGGCTGTACTTCAAAGGATTCTCATCAAAAATATTTTCATTAAAAAATTAAAAGCATCAGAATAATAACTTTTGTGGGAATATACTTACATGATAACATTAGAGGAGAAATAATTTTATATCTTAATGATGAAAATAATATTTAAGAAATTTACTTATTTAAATTATATTGATAAGATTAATTTAATTTATCTGAAGTAGGTCTCTACCCATGGTTCTTTCAAGTGAGAGCTCCTGAACAGATTCTCAGAAACTAGAATAAATATATTTAGAGACCATTCTGCTGCCTTAAGCACAGAGTTGCCTTAAAAATGGACCCAGCCACAGGGCACAGACAAGTCTAAAACAGAGCTTGATAAATGATATTTAGTACAAAAATTTTTAATGTCATGACAGCTGATAAGTATATGCCAACATTCTCTGTGTAGCTAAATTCTTATAGAATTTATTTTCAAACTATTGATGATAGTTGAGTGACCATTTCATTATTTATGTATTTTCTTTCTTTCCTTTGGAAAAAGAGATTTCTCTTCTATGATACTTTTATTTCTTGCCCTACTCATGTTGGACTACAGGGGATCATGCATAATTATCCCAGAGAATTACTTAGTTTATAATATGCAGAATTGAAAATTAATTTTAACCATCTCTACACTGGTATGGCTACAAGGTAAGTATAACCAAGTTGGTGCTTTCTACTTGCCTGCAATAGGATATAATCTTCTTATGAATAAAGTTTGGTTCTAAATTACCTTTGTGACTCCAAAATCATCCAATGCAATTTCTTACACTATTAAAAGCAGGATATATATTTGTTGATTTAATAAATGATTGGGAAATTATTGCAGTTGCAGAATCTAGGTTACCTCTTTTACATATTTATTGACTAGTGTTCTTACTTTCTTAGCCAGAATTGATTCTGCACACAGGCAATTGATGGAATTGATGGCCAACGATGCAGTATAATTTATGTGAGAGGAAATAATGTTTCAAGAATCCAGTCCTTTCCCATTAATCCAGCAGCATAAATTATAGTATATAGATAAAATTTGTTACACTTTTAGCCCTCTTAGAAAGAAAGAATTGAGTTTCTTCCTGAGCAAATGTGAATATATCCAAATAGTTTTGATGGAGAAATGGTGATAATGGGGAAGAAAGAAACTGAGAGTGGTAGATTTAGAGTAAGTATAAGACTTAGTTTTTACCAATGGTTGAAAAGTAGGAGGATATTAGATATATAAAAATAAGGAATTATAAAAAATAATGAGTTCTCCTGGAACAAAACCTTCCAAATTCACAATTTATTTGTGAATTTTTGATGTCATGACAAATATCAACATGATTTCTAGCATATCTTATCTTTTGATTTACATTCATATAACTTTATAGCTATATTTTGACTTAGATCTAAATCATCTAATTTTAAATTTTACCCTTGAGTGACAGTACCCTTATCTCAAAAACATTGTAAGACATACTTAATAAATTGTTATAGTAGTAGACTTACTGGTTTAAGTATCAATAAGTGTAAAGCAACTGTTACCACTCTGCTCCACATAGCTTCCTATTCCAGGACTCAGGCTAGAAACAACATACAGAATGGGAAAGATTTCTTTGAAAATTATATATCTGATAAAGTTTTCATACCTAGAATATATAAAGAACTCCTACAATTCAGTAATTATAAGAGAAATAATCCTATTCAAAATGGGCAAAAGATCTGGTTAGATATTTCTCTAAAGAAGATAAATAACACCTAATAAGCAAATGATCATGACAACATCATTATCATCAGGGAAATGTAAATGAAAAACATGATGAGCACTTCACATATCCTGGAATAATCAAAGGAATAGATAATGCAAAAATTGGAATATGGAAAAATTGGAATCCTTATACATGTATATTATTGTGAAGAATACAAAATGGTGCAGCTACTTTGGAAAATAGTCTGGCTACCTTTCAAAATGTTAAGCACAGGACTTCTGGACAATATAGTGGTATAGATAGACAGGGTTTGCCTCTTTGCACAGCAACAACAAAATTACAACTAAAAATAGAGCAACCATTACTCAGAATTGTCAGAAATTGAGTTGAATGGAAGTTTAACAACTATGGAATTAAAGAAATCACATCCATACACCCAGGTAGGAGGAGTACAGAAGTAGAACAGGCTGATCTCTCAACCATGTGTGGTAGATAAAAATTTGGGAGGGGTATCTGAGGAATGAGGAGTCCCAACCCCACACCGGGCCCCCTGGCCCCAGGGATCCAGTACCAGAAAGATAAGTCCACATAATTTCTGGCTCCAAAAGTCAGCAGGGATTGCATCAGTGGAAGAAACTTCTTGAGTCTCAAGCAATTCCTCTTAAAGAACCTACATATGGATTTACTCAGACTAACTCCCTCTGAGCTCCAGCACTGGGGTAGCAGCTTGATAGACATCAGTGGCTTACAGGGAGGAACTGAAGTGTCTGACATCAAGGCAAAATCTATGAGAAAGCTTTGTACCAGACAGAAAGGTGAGCAGAGGCTGTTACGCATTTTCTGAGCCTTGCCCCCATAGAGCCACAGAGCTGGCAGGCAAGTACCATATTTGAGATTCCACCAACCAAGATAACACTGTTTTTCCCAAGCTGGAGATCCCTTGAGACTCTATTCCACCTAATTTACAGACCCAAGCATAATGTTAACCATGACTTCTCCTTATGAATGACTGGTTTGGGCTCATGCTTCAGAACTTCTTAAATCCTTTCAAACAAGCAACAGCCAGTCTTAGCCTCCAACTTCCATACCTCTTGCTAAGTGACCCAGGCCTGGCACGAGCAGCAGCCAGCCTAGATTCACAGCTTGGTTTCACCTTGGAATCTCCAAGCCAATCACAAGCAGCAGCCATCTTCCATTGCTTTATAGCTCATGCAGGTTCGCCCTAGGCAGAACATAGGTGGAGGCTGACCTTGGCCTACATCCTCCAGGAAAACTCAGAGCCTGTGGAGCAGTGAACAGCTACTGACCATGTTGGAACACCACCACCCTGTCCCTGCACAGTTGATCCTCCATGGAGGACAGAGGTTGGTAGTTAGTGATCATAGTCAGTCTTTGCACTGACTGGTCTGTGTAAACCCCTCCCATTGAACTACCAGCAGCAATCAAGGCTCAACTACAAGTGAAAAGGTAAGGGGATTAAGAAGGACAAATGTGCAGTTACAGAATAGCCATGGGGATATAAAGTACATATAGTATAGGAAATGGAGTAGCCAAAGAACTTACGCACATGACCTGAGGAGATGAACAACGGTGTGGGGATTGCCTTAGGGAGTTTGGGGTGCTTAGGGTAGGGGGAAAAGGAGAAAAAATTGGGACTACTGTAATAGCATAATCAATAAAATGTAATTTAACAAAATATTAAGCACAGAGTTGTCACATGCTCTGGTCAATCAGACAGAAGAATTAAATGGGAAAATAATGTGACTTTAATAAAAGAGATTAAAGACCCATTTGCTTAGTTGAATAGCTGTATGAAGATAACTTGATTTAGAGTCAATATATGGATAAAGAATATCCTGCCAACATCAAAGTGAACCTAGAGAACATTTATCAGATGAATCTTTTATTCCATAAACATGAAGTGACTTTACAAGTTTAATAGGTCATTCTTACTTTCAGACTCTTTGGCATAAAAGTTGACTGAAGGATTTTGAAATTTCATTTAGACCAAAAATTATCAAGAAAATGGGAATTTTATGCCTTGAGAAAATAAAAATGGTATTGTAGAGGTGTTTCATTGATTGAAGGACTTTCATCGCAACATAAGCATGTTCCAACCTTAATGGACTTCATACTCTCCATATTATTATGGATTGAGAGGACATAGTCAGGTAGAGAGGTGTGGACTCGTATAACATATCTTGAGAAAGGACCTTGAAAGAAGGAAGGGACATGCTATCTCTACTTCTATTCAAAGTAAAGCCGTCTCCTACTTCACAAGAAATATCCACTTACCATAATTTCTTATCTTCATGTGTACATGTTTATGGCTGTGAATAAAATCTCATCCTTAACTAATCCATTGAAAATAATTATTTCTAAAATTTTATTTTTAGACAGTATTTCCTTAGCTTTCCTCCATTAAGTTCTCCCCTTTTTGTAGAAATAACATTCCCCTGTTCATATGACAACAAAACTCAGATGTTTTAAAATATTAAATTGCAAGAATTATTTGATTTTGATGTTTTATGGCTTAAAGTTAAGTCTTTTATCCATTTTGAGTTTATTTTTGTGTATGGTATACATTAGTGGTCTAGCTTCATTACTTTTGTATGTACCTGTTCAATTTTCCCAGCACAATTTATTGAAGAGTCTGTCTTTACCCCATTGTTGTTCTTGCCTTCTTTGTCAAATATTAATTGACCATAAAGGTGGGGGTTTGTTTCTAGGCTCTCTGTTCTAGTCCCTTATAATTTATATGCTTGTTTTCCTACCAGTACCAGGCTGTTTGATTACAATGGCTTTGTAGTACAGTTTGAGATCAGGTATTGTGACCCCTCCTACTGTATTCTTTTTTCTTAAGATTTCTGAAACTATACAAAGTCTTTTTTTGTTGTTGTAGTTCCATATATGTTTTTTGGAATATTTTTCTAGATTTGTGAAATATGTCATTGGTATTTTAATAGGAATTGCATTACATTTATAGGTTGCTTTGAGTAGTATGAACATTTTAAGATGTTAATTCTTCAAATCCATGAACAAAGTATATGCTTCCACTTATTTGTATCTTCCTCAATTTTTTCTTCAATGTCCTATAGTTTTCTGAGTACAGGTCTTTTACCTTCTTGGTTAAATTTACTCCTAGGGTACCTTATATTTTTTTTGTTGTTATAGTAGTAAATAGTAAATGGGGTTGTTTTCTTAGTTTCTCTTTCTGATAGTTTATTATTGGTGTATAAAGATGCCCCCAGTAAAATCTCAGACATCGCTTATAGTAATATTTTTGCCAATATTATCTCCTAGGGCAAGGTAAAAAAAGAAAAAATAATAATAAATAATACTATATCAAATTAAAAAGCTTCTGCACAGCAAAATATATTATCAACAAACTGAAAAGGGAACCCACTTTATGGGAGAACATATTTGTCAGTGATACATCTGATAAAGGGGTTAATTTCCAAAATATATAAAGAATTTACACAACTCAATCCCAGAAAAACAATCAATCCAATTTTAAAATGGGCAAAGGACCTGAGTAAACTCTTCTTCCGAAGAGGATATACAGATGACCAATAGACATATAAGCAAACTAAAACCACAATGAGATATCATCTCACACCTGCCAGAATGGCTATCATCAACAAATGAAAAAACAAATACCGGTGAGAATGTGGAGAAAAGGGAACCCTCATACACTATTGGTGGGAATGTAGACTGGTGCAGCCACTGTGGAAAAAAGTATGAAGTTTCCTCAAAACATTAAAAATACAATGGCCTTTTGACCCAGCTTACTGACTTTTGGGAATATATCCTAAGAATCCCCAAATATCAATTTGAAAGAATATATGTACCCCTATATTCATAGTAGTGCTATTTACAGTAGCAAAGAGCTGGAAACAGCCCAACTGTCCAATAGATGAGTGGATAAAAATGCTGTGGTACATTTATTTGCACAATGGAATACTATGTAAAAATGAAGGGACTTTTACCTTTTAAGACAGCATGGATGGACCTGGAGATATTATGGCAAGTAAAGCCAGTTGGTAAAAAACAAAGACCATATGATCTCACTTTATAAGTGGAAAATAATGGAAAAAATAAACTGATGAACAAAATAGAAACAGATGTATAGGTACATGGACAGACTGACAACTGTCAAAGGGGAGGGAGGACTGGATTAAAGGGCTAAAGAGATTAGCCAAAGGACATATATACATAACTCATAAACACAGACAACAGTGTGGTGATGTGAAAAGGGAAAGGGGTGAGAGCAGGGGTGAAGCAGGAATGGGAAGGGATGGAGACATCTATAATAATATGAACAATAAAAATAAAGAAAAATAGTATTTGAAAATTCTGTTAATTATATATAAATAAAACCATCTAAGATAGTTTATACATCATGTCATGGGAACTTACAATAGAATTTATCACCAATTTAAGGTTGGCTAGTCAAAAGATGTAATTCAATGAAATATATAACTGAGTCATGCCTGTTTAAAATGAATTTTGGAATGAAATAATGGTTAAAACATAGCATGTTCCAGAAAGTGTCAAAAGATAGAAATCATTGAGAATGGGAATTTCTACTGAGAAAAAGCTTATTCTTACAACTTGACTCAAATTTTATCTTTATCCTTCAAGAGGTAATTGAATATATATAATTGTAAACCCATAATTAGTTGACCATAAGAGCAATTAAGTCATTGTCCTCTCACAGAAATGGTTTATGTAGTCTTTGGCAGTTGATAGTTCTGATGAAACATTGCAATTTCAGAAATTTGTATTACATATTTTTCTTACGGAGTGAGAAACATATCCTGATCACATTTCATCTTAGTTTTGTAACATATTATTGATGATTACAAGCCTTTGCTTGTGGTTTGAGAGTTACCCTGGCACTCTGAATCTAACGTGGGACGAGTCTCTAAGTTTAGTTTAAATGACCTAATATGATTGGTTTACCTTATTAGGTAAAATAACTAAAATATGTCATCAACCACAGCATTCCAAATGAATGAAGATAGTCCATTAACTTGCATATAGAAATGTCTATTTTTTTAAAGGAGAGTGAAAAAAGTTTTCACTAAATATATAGTTTGAACTTTAAGTAGGTTACTGTCACCTAACATTATATTTAATTAATTCTGTGAACACACTTTAAAAGAGATAAAAGTACATAAGGTTAGAAATGTTTTTTCTGATAAAACTTTCCCCTAAAGAGCAGGATTCAACAAAAATGATCCTATACTCTAAAATCTGCAACTTACTAAAGGCAAAATACCAAGTAATTGGAAATATGAATAACAATAACATAAATCATCAACTTCTGAACAGAAACTTCAAAATGAATTTGTAGAACAGAGAACATATTATTGTATAGCTAATTAAATATTTTCAAATTATTCTAGAAACACACTCATATTAAACCCAAGCAATGTCAAGAATTGGCCAAATTCATCTGATAATACAACACTAGAGTCTTTGTGGTTAAGCTAGAGATCAGTGAAAACAATGCCCATGTTAGCTTTAGCTAATATTGAAGTAAATATAATATATATATGAGCTTGGGTTATGTAAGATAAAATATAACATAGGTAAACACAGATCTGAGAAACTGAAATATTACCTTCTTATATAAATATGATAAAAAATAAGTAATGTGTGCAAATATAGTCTACCTGTATCCAGGACAAAACTTTGATGTTGTTAAGCATGAAATGTTATAGTGTTGTGTTCCTTTTACTTGGAGTCTGACTGAAATAAGGAGCAACTAACAGCTCTTCCTACACCCCCGCCACATACACATTCACATTCACACAGACACCATTACAGACACACAAACACACACCTTTTAAGACAATGATATATTGGTATGGTTTTCACTGATGCTTTCAAAAGGCTCCAAGTATAAAGCAAGGTAATTCCTGGTGTAAAAAGTAAATGTGCTCTCTTTGGCAGCACATATGCTAAACTTGGAACAATATAGAGAAGATTAGCATGGCCCCTTGCACAAGGATGACATGCAAATTTGTGAAGTGTTCCATATTAAAAAAAAAAAAAAAAGTAAATGCATGATCAGCAAGACCCAATTATAAAGAATAAATTTGGAAAATGAACTTGGAACAATTTCATAAGTAGCTACATAGGATAAAAGTGGTCTTCCACTGTATTTAAGTATATTTCACATAATCAACAATATGAAAAATAAAGTTGACATAAGCAAATAAAATATGTCATGAACATATGGCATTTGAGAACATGATCAATGTACCACATAGGAAAAAGTTGGTAGGATATGATGCTCTGGCCAGTGTGGCTCAGTTGCTTGGAGTGACATCCCCCATAAATTGAAAGGCTATTCCAGTGCACATGCCTATGTTGCAGGTTTCATCACAGTCAGGGTACATTCAAGAGGCAACCGATTGATATTTCCCTCTAATACTGATATTTTGCTCCCTTTTCCTCTCCCTCTCTTCCTTTCTTTCTAAAATAAATGGGCATGTTTTTGGACGAGGACTGAAAAAATGATAGGATATGAATTATGCAAGAAGAGAAGTACATTAGACACTCAATGATATTAACTGAAAAGTTATTTTGGAAGTAAGTATAGACGCTCAATTCTGTGTCATTCTAGAGTCAACTCTTCCCTCAGAAAATTAATAATTTCAATTATAATTCTTAAGAGTTCTTAAGGTAAATAATTATATTGTTTTATTCTAAGTAAATACCTCTAGCAATTGCAGTCAAGATTCTGGCTTCCACAGTGGGCAGAGCCAGAAAGGGGTACCTCTAACAGAGGCTTACTTCTGGCTAGTGACAAGGAGATCCCTCCAGTGACAATGAAATAATAAGAGTAATTTGTATTGAATTCTTAATAAGTGCCAAATACTGTTCTAAATATTTTGTATTGACTCTTTTAAGTAATAACCCTATGGATTAGGTATCATTATTTTTAATTTATAGAAGATACTGAGGTACAGAACAATTGAAAAGAGGATGTCCTAATCTAGTCTGCGATTAAAGGAAAGTATTTTTCCTAAGAAGTTTAGTTTCTAGCATCCAGTAATGTTCAGGCAAATGCTTAGGGAATTATTTTTAATGTCAATACCTGGTTGAGTCAATTGCAATGCAGACCTAGCATTCTCAGACAAATTTTTATTCTTCTACTCTCATGATGCCATAAGCTGTTAAATATGAAAGATTCTGATTAATTCTATAGATTTTAACATCTGATGAGATCATGCAAATTAGTTTATAACAATTTAAAATTCTGAAGCTTACCATTAGTCCATATTATACATCCCACTGGGTCACTGGCATATTGTCTCTTAAATTATATATCATATGATGTATAATACAATGTTTTTCAAACCCAGCAACACATCAGGGTCAGGCCAAGAATGTGTAAACCCCAAGTTAAATAAATCAAAATGTCTGAAGGTAAGACCAGAAATTTTAATTTTTCTAAGCTCCTTAAATAATTGATATGAATCTTAGGTTGTGAACCAATGATCATCTACCAGTCCTAGATTGACTGTCTGACATTAAATAAATCAAACTTTGGTAAGTCCCTTAAAAAGGCTATAAAATACAGCTTAAAAAAAAAAAAAAACAATTTCCTGGAAATAACTATAAATGAAGGAGGTAACTTATAAATCTTTCATTTCAGCTTAAGATTGAATCAAAGACTTGAACACTGGTAAATGAAATATGTGATGTCCAGATGTACAAAATCACACATACAGAAACATGTCAAGATGACAGTCAGAGCAAACTTATAAAAGTGACTTAGAGCTGGTTTTAAGTCAACATTGGTTAGCAGAAATTATTTCAGAGACAAAATCATAGATCTAATAGCTGGAACAAACTTCATGACATGATTGTAAGAGATCATAAAGAAAAAGAAGTGTTAATGTATGCACATAATTTCAAAATACTAAAGATTTTAAGTTATTTGAACATTTTATTTCTATCAAAAGGAAGAATTATATCTTAACCTTCACTAATGCCAAGTAGCCCATTAGATGGTACACTTTGAATTTTGCATAATATATATGTGCTATGAAAGGAAAAAATTATGTATTTTTTTAAGCGGTAAGAAAATTTTCTAACCACTCATATTTCTGTAGATTAAACAGACAAACAAACTCTAAACAAAATTTTTCACAGGGATTGTTTCTCTCTCAAAAGAGGTCTAGAATCAAGTAAGTCTGGAAACCTCCTCTGACTATTTTCCCTTTATTGGCTATTCATAATGTACATTAGTCTTTTAAAATCTCTGAACAGTCCTACCATAACCTGTTCAATATTTATTTCAGTATTTCCCAAACTTATTTCATTATAGACTTCTTTTTCAAACAATTTAAATACCAATTTTCCCACACAGAGCATGCTCTGGAAAATACTACAGTAGGCAAGTTGAAAATATAACTTTATGGGGAAATGTTTTTGTTTTTGTTTTTTTTTTTTTTTTTTTTTTAAACCAAGAAAACAACTTCACAGACAGTAGGAGTGATTTTAAACATTTTTTAAAATTTTATTTATTATTTCTAGAGAGAGACAAAGGGAGAGGCAGAGAGAGAGAGAAACATCAATGTATGACTGCCTTTCACCTGCCTCTAGCCACAAACCTGGCTGGAGACCTGGCTTGCAACCTGATTATGTGCCCGGCTGGGGAATTGAACCAGTGACCTTTGGGTTCTTAGGCTGGTACCTTATCCACTGTTTATCTTAATTTGTCTAAATTGTATTAAAAAATGTTTAAAGATACTCAGTAAGTTGCCCTTAAGAGGAGCAAATATTTTAGTTTTATATTTTAATTTTAGTAACTAGTTTTCTAATAAAACATTTCTAATCATATTTTATTGTAATCCATTAAAAACCTTTGAATATACTTTATACATGTGACCTCCGCACAATTTTTAAACATAGCAAAATATATAACAAGAGAATTGAGTAATGTAGACCAAACAAATAATTGTAAGAGAATCTTCATTTTTAACGACTAATTTTTGTATCATGTAGGGAAAAAACAATCAAAATGATAGGTTTTATTTATACAACATAAATAAAAACAGCCACAATTTAAGATGCATTACAGTATGTTTATATTTGTGTGAAGTTTATATATTTTACTTAATTTTTCAATTGACCTACACATAATAAAATTTAATTGTTGAAATGAAAGGAATTATAGACAGTGTTTATTTCAAACTCCTCATGTCCCCTTTAAGATAAAAAATGGTCCAAGGAGATAAAGAAACTTCACCAAGGTCATACAGGGCTAAACCTTCTCTGGTAACATTGGCTTCTATTTTCTAATGCAATTCAGTTCATCCAACATTCACTGGGCACTTAAAATGAATCAGGTTTATCCAATTCCAATTACAAATAACAATCCAGTGAGATTGTAGGATGTTGTAATCACCCAGTAATCTCATCCCGAAGGAAATAAAGGAGACTTAGGACAGAGCTCTTTCCAGAAACACTCAAATCACTCAAAAGTATGATTATAAAGGTTAGCCTGAGAAATGGGCACAACAATGCAAAATGGTTGTGAATTAAAATGTTTCTTCTCAGAAACAATAAATTTCACCAAAAGCATTCCACCAGAAGTTCTCTGAAATGACAGTGTGTGACTGGCCTTTGTGGAGTCTTCAGAGTCAGGATCCCATTAACAGCTTGCTGTGTGACCTGACAATGAAGTGAAAAACTCTCTTCTCTTTCCTGTCCTCCCTTCATGAAAAAAATTCGGTAAAAAGTTATGAAAGATTACAAAATTGAGGGTTTGGGTCTTTGCAAGCTAAAATTATAGAGCTCTGCTAAACACTGTCCCTCTGAGGATACAAGACCACAAGTGCCACTCTGGCTGAGCCTCCTGTTTATGTAGCCGGTGTTTACAGGGACTCAAAACTCCAGGGAGCTTGGGAATGTGCAATGGTGCTTGGCCCAGAGGATGAAGAAATTAACCCGCATCCCACCGGGTGTATTGTTTGACTGTAAAGAAAACCCAAATGCTTGTCTATTACCTTTTCATTTCACTGGGTGACTGGTGGGGGAGAGTGGAACAAAGTTTAAATCTTTGGGATTTGAAATACAAAACACACTTAAAACACTCTCACTCTTTCCCATAATTAGCAGCTTTGTGCCCCTTCTAGATATTTGATGTCCCAAATTTCCATTTCTCAGATTTTATTGAAGACTATACATATGTATACATGTATATATAAACATTTTTTTCTACTGGTCATGAGCAAAACTTTTACAACTTGTTATCTGTTATTTAAAGATGGCCCCTCCTTCCAAACAACTGTTAACATCCCAGCATTTATATTCTGACTGTATACTGGTGTGTAGTACATTTATTATTTTGCACATAAAAAACATTTACTGTTTTAGAGACTGTCACTGTATGTGGTTCACTTCCCTTTGCCTTGTCAGCTGAGAGTTACATTTTTTAAAAAAGCACAGTTCTAGCCACATCTGAGCCCACTGGGACTTGGTCATGTATGGAGTAGACCTGTGAAGAGGACACCAAGGTGGATTCCAAGGCCTCCATGTCTAACCAGGATGGGAAGCAGCTCATACTTTTCTGAATGTCAAAAAATATTAGTAGTGACTAGAACAACTGCTAGGAGCCATAAAAGCAGGCTGTCACTGCTACTTCATTGTTGTTTTTACTTTGTATAGCCAGAATTGGTTCTGCATAAAGGCAAGTGAATGTCCATCTACACAGTGTTTGAATAAATAATTACACTTATCAAGGTCACAATGAAAACTTAATGTAAAAAAATAAACACCATTTTTATATAGTAGTAATGTAAAATTGAAAATTGATGTTTAGCTTTATTATAATAGCATAAAATATGAAATAATTATAGTTAAACTTAATAAAACTCATGAGAAATCTATACCCTGAACAAACAAAATATTGCTTAGAAATTCAACAAGACCTAAATAAATCAAGAGATATGCCATGCTCAGATTGGAAAACTCAAAATTAGAAAATATCAAGTTTCCCCAAATTGATTTATAGACTAATCAAAGTCCTAATAAATATTTTAAGTGTTTTGTTGAAATTTACAAGCTGATTCTAAGAGTTTATATGAAAGTGCAAAGGACCTAAACAACTGAAACAATTTTGGCTAAGCAGAATGAAGTTCAAAGACTAAAATTACCTGACTTCAAGACTTATTATAGAGCTATAATAACCAAAACAATGTGGTATTGGCATAGAATTAAACATAAATCAACAGAAACAATTAAAAGCCTAGAAATGTTCTCTACATCTACAGTCAACTGATTTTCAATAAAGGAGTAAACAAAATTCAAGGAAGGAAAAAATATACTCTTCAAGTAGGATAATATACATGTGCCAAAAAATAAAAAACAAAATGTTTATGTTTTAAAAAGAAAGAATTTAGCTCATATCACACCAATATTACTGCCCCAATATTACAAATTCAGTGTTACTGACCCATTGTATAGAGGCTGCATACCTAGGGTGGTTGTGATAATTAAATGTTTGACTTTGGGCTGGTTGCCTCATGTATCACCATCAGTCAAATAAGGAATATAATTTCTATTTTCTCTTATTTTCACTACTGGGTTAAAGTAAAAATGTATAATATCCTATACATTGCATGTGTTATATTTATATATGTTTACCCATGTTAGAACTTTGGAAAAATGAGTGGATGGTGGATGTGAGACTTGGTATAACAAAGCTGATCAAAATGGAAAGTTAACGGGACAATAATGAGCAAAACTAACAACAAGCAAAACAAAACCAAGTATATGAATACAAGGAATAGGCCTTCAGTGGTCATGGGGAAAGGGGTTGGGGGGAGGGGGGAGGCAGAGGCAAGAAAGGGGAGCAGCTTAGACAAGAACCTAGTCTAAAGGAACCATGGACATGGACAACAGGTGGGATTGACTTTGAGGGGAATGGGTGGGTGGGGAGGGGGACAGAGGGGAGCAAACAGGGGATGGATGTAATA
>PVIW01001285.1:57613-201831 GCA_004026585.1 Noctilio leporinus | reverse complement strand
CAGGACATAAGAAACAAATGATTAGTTATTTGACTTGGTCCTATGGGTCTGATTTTGCCTTTCTGGAATTTACATGTATTAACTTCCTCACATACAATTGGGAATTTGTTTTCTGAAGATATACACCAAGAGTTTTGTGGCATTTGGATTCTATTGAAAATTGAAAAAATATGAAAATACATTGAATAAACCAGAGCCCTAGAGGCAGCTAAAAGAGAAAAAAACTATTTCTAAAGTATTTAAAAAGGCATTGTTTATGAAATGGGAAATAACTGGGGATTTTTACATAAGTCTCATTAGAATTCTTCCATTTAAAAAAAGGAGTTAATACTCTTATTGTGTTTTAGGCAGAGTTTATATTTATGTAATGCATAAAAACACTCATCAAGGAATGTTTCCACTCCTTAAATATTCCGGTAAATATTTAAATATGCTCTAAGACATTGGAGAATTAAGAAAAGATCGAGGAAAGTTATGAGCATTTCTTTTTCTGGAAAGTTAAGAAGAGTAAAGCAGATGAGGCATAAAGCTGGAAAATAGCCAATTTCCAAACACAAGATGGAATGTGTCTTTCACTCCCTCTTTTGCACTATTAGAAAGTGCATAAAGTAAACATGTCCTTTAACTTAGATTTAAAGTTCAAATGGCTGTATGAGTCAGACTGTGGTGATGTTCTACATATTTTGCAAGTCCTAACTAAATATAAGCAAACTACTATGGAAAATCTAGCCACAAACTCCTTTTTTCTCCCTCATCTATATAAATTAGGTTCTTTTAAACCAAACCAAATTGCATTGGTTACAAAATTTATTTTGGTTTGATTTTTAAATGACCCCACCAAAAATCACTAAAAAGTAAAGATAGAAAGAAATAAAAGAAAAGAGAAGAGAAGAGAAAAGACAAAGACCACAAGGAATTTTTCCTTCTCCCCAGTTCACCTAATGTGGAATTCTGAAATTAAAACAATCTGGTTACTTTAAAAGTATAAGGTAGTTTTATTTTATCATTGAGGTATATTGATATTCTTGAGCACAGTATATTGTTAATATTTAGCTCTTTAATCCCTAAAAAAATAATTTTATTTAAAAAGCAATGTCATCACCTTGGCCAGCATGGCCCAGTCAGTGGGACCATTCTGTGGCTGAAGGGCTGTGAATTCATTCCCTGGTCCAGGCATGTGTGATCCCCTATCTGGGTTCATGGTGGGAGTCGGGGGACAACCAGTTAATACTTCTCTCACATCCGTTTCTTTCTCTCGCTATCTCTCTTTTCCCCTTTCCCCTTCCTCTCTCCCTAAAAACAATGAAAAGAATGTCTTTGGGTAAGGATAAAAAATAAATAAAAATAAAAAGGAGTATCATCTATCACTATGGAATATGATTTGGTAATATCTATCTATCACCTATCATCTATCAATCTATCTAAGCTATCATATATACACCTATTCTATCCTGAAATTCTACTTTAAGGGATTTATTTTGCAACTGCATTTCAACAATTTTGCAAAGATTTATGAACAAAGATATTTATTGCAACATTATTTATAATAGCAAAATATTGAAAACAATTCAAATAACCATCAGTATAGTGCTATTCAATAAATGGGGGCACATCAAGATGACATAAAGCTATGCAGAACTTAAGAGGCACAAGAAACCTCTATTTGGACTGATATAAAATGCTCCTTGAGATTTTTCATTTTAAACAGCTATATGTTATAATAGTATGTAAACTTTACAATATGTCTGTTTAAAGTTATAAATACATATATAGTATATGCACTTGTAACTCATAATATCTCTGGAAGAGATACCAGAAATCAATGATCCAGTCTGCCCATGAGATGGGATTAAAAATATCAACTAGTATACAGGGTGGGTGGGGTACTTCCCTTTCATTTAACTCAATTTTATGAATTTAAAATATACAAGTATTATGTATTAATCATGTTAAAAGGTAATAGTTATCTAAAAATATTGCTTACCTTGAAAATAATAAAGAAGTAACACTGTTGCTGAGGAAAAAATATTTTAAAAGATAATAAACATGCTATAGAAAATAAAGCCTAGTCAAAAAACACAAATGATTTTAGGCGGCTATCATTTAGTGCAAACATTTACAAATATTACTGAGAACACTGCAGTGTGCTGAAGATTACTATTTGCATAAATTTTGTGGCAAAAGAATTGGAAAGTGAATACTTGTCAGCAGCAATTAGAAAAAAATTAAAATATTGCGGCTGAGTGAATGCTTGCAAACCACACAGGATGGAATAGGCTTTATTCAGAGTGGTTGGAGTCAAGGAGAACCAATTTCTTGGAAAGAAGCTAAACTTTTCTTGCATAATTCAGAAGCATGCCCTGTGTCTTCATGACCACCAGCACGTCTAAGCCCCAGAGCTAATAAATGTAAGTCAAGGCCCAAAGGAAAAATAGAACAAGATTTATCTAAGAATATGCCTGCAAAGTGGGGATTAGGAAGGGTGCAAACATCTTTTAGTCAGTGAAAGAATGAACCATAATCAGAAGCTTTCCTTTAAAAGTTTATTTTGTGTTTGGAAGGGAGAAACTGCTTTTCATTCTACTAGACTTATCAACCCATGACATAGCCAGCCAATTTACCAATCCAGTTAGAATAAATTTTTAAGACTGATGGCTTCTTGTTTCTTCCTGTGTGCTAAAGCTTTTCAAAATTTTAAATCACTTTGATTAGAGCAAATACTTATAAAGTTTTATTAAGCTCACCAAGACCTTAAAGAAACATCCCCTGCACTCCCACCTCTGCACAAAGGTTACAATAACTTCAGTTACCTTTGACAGAGAGTAACAGGGACATTCCATGATTCAAATCATGAGGTATTTAGAGAAAACAATTAGAGAAAACAAAAATTCTTAAATAGCAACTATCTATCATTATATATCTTATTTAAATCTTTGTTATTTATTCTCCTCCTCTAGTTCTCTCATCCTGCTCTTTTTATCATTCCCAGGGTATTTTTAGGTTTTCAACATATTCATGAAACATATTTTTCTATAGTATTTTTATGCATTTAAAATTTTCCAAAAATAGTATAATATTTTGTGAGAACTTATTTCCCAGTTTCCCTAAGATAGTTTGGTAATCTGGTCTATACTCACTGTTCTAGCAAAGTATTAATAGCACCTCTTTTAAAAGTTTTTTGTTAATTGAACTTGAGAAACAGAGAGAGAAACACTGACTTGTTGTTCCACTTATTTATGCATTCATTGGTTGCTTCTTGTATGTGCCCTGAAAAGGAATCAAACCCACGACCTTGGTGCATCAGGATGATGTTCTGACCAACTGTACCCAGCCAGGACCTTAATAACACCTTTTTATCCTCAAAAGCATTTCAACTCATACCATTTATACTCCTTTTCTGTCAGCATTTTTCACTCAATACTTTTAAATACCCATATTGGCACCCATAAATCAACATTATAATAAACTAGTTATTTCTCTTCATTCTTACTTAGTTTTGGATTTCTCAATCCATCAATCCCTCTCCTATTCTTCCTCTTGAAAAGATGAGTAAAAAAATCCCTCTATAGCTGTAAATGTTTTGTTTTACTTATATTTCTGTCAATTTTTCTTTTAATGTATTTTAAAGTTATAGCATTAAATATATAAAAGTTCAGAACTGCTTTATTCTCATGGCAGAGTTGTGGCTCACTTGTATTTTATAGGCTGTGGCAAAAATGAGCTGCATGACTTCCACTGCAAATTCAGAAATGATAATGCAACTTCTATCCTGTTCATTGACACAGTCACTTTTGAGCTCAGAGTGACTTTAAAGAAGTCTAAGTATCCTGAGGCCACCTGAGGAAATACATGCCCAAAGGAAAGACCACATTCTCTTGCCACAGCCTCAAGTGAGGTTATGGTTAACAGCTAGAATCATCCAACACACACATAAGTGAAGGCATCAATATATTAACTAGAGGCTCCATCTGTTGAGTAGCCCCAGCTGTTTTCTTATCCTACCTCAGCATCCAGACGTCTTGGAGGAGAAACAAGTCATTTGCTCTGAGCTCAGTCCAAACTCCTGACCCACAGACTGAGCACAATCAAGGGTTGTTTTAAAACATCAAGTTTTATGGTAATTGGCTATGCAATCATAGTAACTGAACACTAATGAACAGTCTCTTGACCTAGTTTTGCTGTTCAAAAACTCGTTAGTCTCATTCCTTTTTATGTAATCCACATCATGACTCTGATTGCTTTTAAATTTTCCTTTTTGTCTTTCAGGGAAAAAAATAATCTTTAAAATAAAGACAAGGTATACTCATGGAGACTAAAAAGAAACCCAGACTTTTCTGGATGGCTGGCCCCCTGTAACACAGGCTTCTTCCTGCTAGGTGAGTGTCCTAGGAACCCATCTGTAACAGTCTACCAGCTGGCATTGTTGTGAGAGGCTGCATTTGGCTTCAGTGATTTTTTTTGAAGACTCTTTCCACATGTTTGCCCATTTCATAGCAGGTGATTTATAAGCTCACCTGACCGCACCTTGCTGAGTGTTCAGCAGTTTTTGACCCCAAACAACATGACCTCCGTGCCCCACCTTCTGTATTTACCCAATCTGCTCCTGAGAGACATTTTTGTTTGTTTCCCCAGATGAAAACAGTCCTTAGGGGGAAACATTTTGCTGATGTGGGGAAGGTGAAACAAAAAAGCAGAAGCACTTAAAAGTATCAAAATCAGAAACTGTTCTGAGCAGTGGAAAATAATCTCAGTAAGTGTGTTGCATCAAATGGAGAGGATTTTGAAGGTGACTGGTTTAAACATGTAAAAATAATACACAATTTTTCATAGATAAATTCCATTGTTTTGGGCCCCCGCGTTGTATCACAGAAGTAAATAAAGAAAAAGTTGGAGGTATTGTGTTTAAATAAAACACAACCTTTGTATCTGTCATAGTAGAGTTGCTTCTATGAGATCAAACCTCCTTCTGAAAATGACTAGAGAAACAGAGAACATTTTAAAAATATGTTTGATAGATTCCCCAGCCAGGGCACATAATGAGGTTGTAAGCCAGGTCTCCAACCAGGTCTGTGGCTGGAGGCAGGTGAAAGGCAACCATACATTGATGTCTCTCTCCCTCTCTGCTTCTCTCTAAAAATAATGAATAAAATCTTTAAACAAAACAAAAAAAAGAACTTCAGAATTTTTTTTAATAAATAAATAAAATGTTTGACATTAGAGACCTATCCGAGACAATAAGAATTTAAGGTGGCAAGATCTTAGAAAGAAGAGAAGTACAAAAGAGAACTCAATATTCAGTGCTACTTTTCTCCTTGAGGCCTTTGTTGATTCACATACAGACACTTGGAGTTTGAGATGCTGAAAAGAATTTCAAGTAATTTAATAGAAATAGAAGGACCAGAATTAAGCTCATGGCTTCCTAAGGAGGAGAGTCTTCAGTTCCACTTAAGAATTAAAGAGCTACAACTTGGGAGCAATGGCTAAATAGAAACAGCCAAACCTTTTAATAACTTGGGCTTATTTTAAAATTATCTAATACCAGGTGGGATTAAGATTATCTTTCTCTACTTAGCTGCCTTCTAGAATCAAAATAAATGACTGGAACTTTAATTTCTGTAATTTTTCATCACATTATTTGGCATTTAATAAAAAAATTACTTGGAACAACAAATTACTAAAAAAATCAGAAAACTACAATAGACTAGCAAAAGGTGTAGATATTAAAACTCTCAGACAACATCTATAAAATAATTATAATTAATATGTTCAAGAAAATAAAGAACAAAATGAAGAATTTAAGAAAGGATTAAATATATATATGAACATATAAATATTCATGTATAAATATTCAATATATACATCCTAAAACTTAAAGATGAAATAATTAAAATTAAGATTTAATGAATTGGTTTTTAATAACAGATTAAATCTTGATATAGAGAAGAATAGTGAATTGAATGGAATAAAGACCAATAAGGAATACCTAATATCATAATAATTGAAAGATATTTAACAGTTTTAATATATGTGTAAAACGTATTCCAGAAGAAGACATAATATAAGTCTAGGCAGGAACTGTATTTGAATAGATAATGTCTGAGAATTTTTCAAAAGCTACAGATTTATGATATATAATAAAAAACTACTACACCTAGACAAAAATAGTAAACTTGACAAAATTTGAAAAGAAATAAGACATATTTTTGGCATTCAGAGAATAAAAGACTCATGACTTTCAAAGGAGCAGCAATATAAATCACAATATACTTTCAACAAATGATACAGTAGCCAAAGACTTTAGGATGGCATCTGGAAAGTACAGAAAGAAAAAAGTAATCATCACCACCTAGCATTTTATATCCCACAAAAAGACTCTTTCAAAATGACATTATAAATAATGAAAACAGAGAGAATTAATTATAAAGAACTGTACACAACAATAATTAATAAAGGGAATTCTTTTAGACTGAAGGAAATTATTCCAGACAGATACAAAAATATTTCTTTTTTTTTAAAATTTTATTGTTGTTGTATTACATCCATCCCCTTTTTGCTCCCCTCTGTCCCCCTCCCCAACCCCCCCATTCCCCCCAAAGTCAATCCCACCTGTTGTCCATGTCCATGGTTCCTTTATACTAGGTTCTTGTCTAAGCTGCTCCCCTGTCTTGCCTCTGCCTCCCCCCTCAAAAATATTTCTTAGAGAAAGAACAACAAAGAATAAATATGTAGGCAATTTAAAAATTATATTGATTGTATAAAACAACAATAATGTGTTAAGTAATTAAAATATACACAGAATCATAATGTTTAACCAAAAATATAAAATATAAATATATACATAAAGTTAAAGTGTTCTAAGTGTCATTTGTTTTTGAAAATTTGGTTGGGGTAGCATGCAGATTATAACTGTAGGTTAATTATTAATCATTAAAATCTTTAACTAAGATGTTAACTGAAAGAAGAAAGGGAATAATGAAAATATTCAATAAGCCCCTCAAAATATAAGAATGGAGAGAAGAATGCAAAACAAACAAAACAGAAACAAAGAGTAAGAAAATAGATTTAAATATGAGCTCCGTCCCAAAAGTATCAGCCAGTCAAACTGTTTTAATTATATTGATATTGGCTCCATATTTTCAGGACAGGCCTTATACAAATATGTTAGTAATTGTATTATAATGAATTAATTGTAATTCATTATAAGACAAAGAATTTAGATTTAAATTTAAAAAACTGAAATATTTCCAGACTTTAAAGTGTTACATGGTGCTATAGCACAGGATACAAACTAAAAAAAAATTGATTTATCTAAAAGAATATTATATGTTTATATCTATCTATATCCATTTCTATATCTATATATGTGAAGTACTTGTACTTGAAAGCAAAAAGCAGCAAAAAGACGTACCATAACAATAAAATGTCAATTATCAAAAATATATATTCTAGCCCTAGCTGGTGGCTAAGTGGAAAGGTGCCAGATTGTGAATCCAAAGGTCACTGGTTCAATTCCCCAGCCAGGGCACATAACCAGGTTGCAAGCCAGGTCTCCAGCCAGGTCTGTGGCTGGAGGCAGGTGAAAGGTAACCATACATTGTTGTTTCTCTCCCTCTCTGCCTTCCTCCCTTCCCTTCTCACTAAATGTAATAAATAAAATCTTAAAAATATATATATATATATACTCTAAATATATATGCATCTATCAATACAGGCTCTAAATACATAAAAATTTACAAAAAAATAGAAAAACACACAATTCTAATGGAATATTTAAATGTACCTGTCTCAGTAACTGATATGATAAGCAAATAAACAATGTAGGGTGGATTTAAACACTATAATTAATAAACAGCCAAATTAACATATAAAGAACGTTGAACTTAACAACCACAGAACACATAGTCTATGCAAATCCATATAATCATGACCCCAAACTGACCACATATTTGGCAATAATTAAATTAAAACAAATTTCAAAAGCTTGAAATCAAAACAAATTAGATTTCTCCTTATAAGGAAACCAAGCTAGAAATCAATATTTAGATTACTTCTAATTTCCAATGTTTAGAATCGAACAATAACTTCTCACTAACCCACAAGTCAAATAAGATATAAACATTTATTTTAAAATATTTTTAAATGAAGGATAATGAAAATACAATATATAAAACCTTGTGAAATATAGCTAGCACACCCTAGTCTTAGATGTATATATACTTTAAAAAAAGAATAAATGGAAATCAATGATCTAAATATTCTGTTAAAATTTTAGAAAGAAGCAGCAAGTTAAACACAAAGCAGAAAGTAGAAAGTTATAAAAAATAAAAACCAAAATTAGAGAAGAAATGTACATTAAAAAAGAATGAACAAAGCTAAAAATTGGTTTATTGAAAAACAACAAAACTAATAATCCCTATTAAAACTGGTCTTGTAAAAACCAGGTGGTGTTTAAATTACCAGCTTCAACAATAAAAAGTGGAAAACTTTAAAATCCTACTGACGTTTAAAAGGATATTTTGGTGAAATGGACAGACTCTTAGTAAAAAACAACTAATAAAAACTGACAGAAGATACTGAAAATAATATTAGTCATATATCAAAAAAATTTATGAAATATTTTCCCACAAAGAAAACTAGTTTTAAAAGATGTTACTAATAAATTTTTTCCAATATTTTAAGGGAAAAAGAACACCAATGTTACACAACTCTCGTGTAATTAAAGAATAGAAAAAATAAAATACTTTCTGACTCATTCAAACTACACCAAAGACATTATAACAAAGCAAAATTATACACCAATCACTCTCATAGTCACATATATAAACTCATAATCAAATATAAGGAAAAAATATATAGTAATACATCACAACTAGTTTGTTTCTATTACAGAAATGCCATCATTTACCTTCTGAAAATTAATCAGTGTACAATATCACATTGCTGAATAGAGGAAAATTTTTATTATTATTTCAGAGGTCCAAAATAGGTGACAAAATTCATTATTCTTTCATAATTAAAACAAAAATAATAGGAAGAAATAAAAGATAACTTTCTTAACCTGAGCAAGGGTATCTACTAAACTTACTACTCTGGGTAAATTAAGTTTAATCTCATGGGACAACTGTGGGAGCTAATGCAAAACACTAATTTCAGAGGTACCTAATCAGATAGACTAAGAAAGTGAGGTATGCAACAACTTTCATCAGTCATTGATTGAAGCCTCCTGAGCGTATTTTCTAGAAATTCTGGTTTGCTGTCACAGGTAGCAAAGAAGCCCTAAGGGGACAGGAAATGCTCTCTGGAACAAGAACAACAACAACATGTGGGTGTTGGCATTTAGCTTGTGGTGTGCACTAGGGTAAAGACGAGTAGTCTGCATGGTTATCAATAGTCTGTTACATAACACCTAAATACATGGAGAGGTATACCATTTTCATAGACTGAAAAGCTTAATATTGTAAAGGTTTCAATTATTTCCAGAATGATAGTGATCCAATGAAATACATTCAAACTTTCAGAAACTTTTCCCATGAAGTTAATAGACTAACTCCAAAATTAATACAAAATTTTGAAGATTGCCAGAGCAATCTTGACAAAAATATTAGAGGACTTATACAAACCAATATCGTGATTTATTTAAAAACCTGCAGTAACTAAACAATGTGGTACTCACACAGAACAGATGAACAATGAAACATTAAAAAGAATCAAATAACAGACCTACACAAAAATAGACACATGCTTTGACAAAATTTACACTGCACAGAGCAAAAGAATGACTTATTAAAATAGTCACAGCTCAACCAAATATCTATATGAAGAAAAAGAAATGACCCCTGAATCCCTATTTAGATGCAACAATCTAACAGATTGATTGTAGATTTGTGTAAAGATTAAAACAATATAGTTCATAAAATGTATCTAGGATACCTTCATGTCATTGCAATGTTTTAGGATTTCTTAAATAGTCATTAAAAGCATAAACCATAAAAGAAAAGAAGTTAATCTTCACTAAATGAAAACTCTGAGTTCATAAAAGTCTCCTGTTACAGGGGAAAAGGAAAGGCCACAGAGTGGAAGGTGTTAGCAACTTATGAGAATAAAACCTTGCTATAGTCTGAATGTGTCCCCTCCAAATTGACAGGTTGAATCCCAATTCCAAAGGTGATTGAATTTGGAGGTGGGGCCTTTGGGAGGTGATTAAGTCATAAGGATGGAACCCTTATGAAGAACACTTACTTTCCTTAAAAAAAAAAAAAAAAAAAAAAAAAAGACACCAAGGAGATCCCCTTCTACCATGTGAAGCTACTTCTCCCACCA
Source organism: Noctilio leporinus (assembly GCA_004026585.1). Taxonomy (NCBI): domain Eukaryota; kingdom Metazoa; phylum Chordata; class Mammalia; order Chiroptera; family Noctilionidae; genus Noctilio; species Noctilio leporinus. The sequence goes on along the minus strand of PVIW01001285.1, from coordinate 191,511 downwards.
TCTGAAGACACAGCAAGAAGGCCCTCACCCAACTACTCTGGCACCTTGATCTTGGACTTTCAGCTTCCAAAACTGAGAAATAAATTTCTGTTGTTTATAAGGTACCAGGTTTGTGTTTTTTGGGGATTTTTGTTTGTTTGGTTTTTGTCAAAGCAGCCCAAATGAACTAAGATAGGCCTCATATCCAAAATATCTAAAGAATTTTTAAAAATCAACAAGGAAAATATAGTCAACTAATTTCAAAAATAAAGAAGAGACATGAAAAAGGGCTTCATGAAAGAGAATATAAAAATGGCCAATAAACATATTGGCCTCATTAATCAGTAAGTAAATGCTAATTACAACAATAATAGGATCCCCACAATGGCACAAGAGGATCACCTCTTTGCACAACCCCATCAAAATTACTACTAATATATAGAAGAACCATCAGCCATAACCATCAGAAATCGAATTGAATGGAAGTCAGACAACTACAGAATTAAATCACATCTATTGACATGGGTAGGATGGGCACAGATGCAGAAAGAGTTGGTCTCTCACCTACGTGCAGTGGATAAAATTTCGGGAGGGCTATCTCAAGGGCTAGGAATCTCAGCCCCACACAAGGCCCCCCAGCCCAGGGTTCTCACAACTTCTGACTGCAAACATCAGTAGGGATTGAGTTGGTGGAAGAAACTGTTGGAGCCCCAAGCTTTTCATCATAAAGAACCCACACACAGACTCACCTACTCAGATTCACTTCTTCTGAGCTCCAGCAGCAGGGTAGCAGCTTGAAAGGCACCAGTGGTACACAGGGAGAAACTGAAGTGTCTGGCAAAAGCCATTGTCTTTTTTTTTTTTCTAAAAAAAAAAAAAAGGCCCTCTCACTGAGCCTGCAAGCTGGTACCATATCAGAGACTCCATCAACCTGGATAACAGGTTGACTCATCTTGTTTGACCCACCTTGGCTATCTCCAGAGACTCTGCCCACCCAACTAACAGGCCCACCCAAGCTGCATTTTCACAAGAATGGCTGGTCTTGGCTCCTGCTTCAAACTTCCTAAATCCTATCAAACAAACAACAGTTGGCTTCAGTGAGCTTTAAGCCCAGTATACTACAGGCAGACAGTTTAGATTCACAACTTGGCTTCACCTGGGAATTCCCAAGCCAGGCATAAGTAGTAGCCATCCCAGAGTGCTTTATAGCTCAGGCAGGAGCCCAGGGCAAAATACAGGTGGAAGCTGACCTTGGTCTGCACCACCAGGAAATCCCAGGGGCAGTACACCCAGTGGACTGCTGTAGACATATTGGAGCACCAACACTCTGCCCCTGCACAGCTGATCCTCTACAGAGGGCAGAGGCTGGTAGTCAGTGGTCATAGCCAGTCCTTGCAGCTGACTGGCTTGGGTAAATTCCTCCCATTGATGTGCCAACAGCAACCAAGGCTCAACAATAAAAGGAGGGTGCACTCAGTCCACACAAAGGGCACACCTTGAGTACCCAACTGGCATGATCAGGGAGGCTATGCCACTGGACCCTACGGGACACCTGCTATATTATGCCACTCTACCAAGACAGGGAATCGTAGCAGCTCTACCTAACACATAGAAACAAGCATGGGGAGGCTGGCAAAATGAGGAGACAAAGAAACGTGGCCCAAATGAGAGAACAGATCAAAACTTTAGAAAAAGAGCTAAACAAAATGGAAATAAGCAATCTATCAGATGCAGAGTTCAAAACACAACTATTATCAACTGAATCTAAAATAAAAATTAAAACAAAAACCAACTAAGCAAACAGAACAGGAACAGAATCCTAGATATGGGGATCATTTGGAGGATGGGGGAGAAGCAGAAAGAGGATGCAGGGATCAAGATGCATAATTAGTAGGAACAAAATAGATAGGGAGAAGTCAAGAATAGTATAGGAAAGGGTGATATATGCCTGACCCATGGACATGAACTAAGTGGGGGATTACTGGAGAGAAGGGGGTTACCAGGCATAGAGAGGCAAAGGGGAAAAAATGAGACAACTGTAACAGCATAATCAATAAAATATACTGAAAAAATAAAGGCTGCTCCTGTAAGTCAAAAAACATAAAAAAATAATAAGATTCCACCACATCCATAAAAGTGCTTAAAATGAAAAAGATTAACCTCAAACATTGGTGGAGATGTGAAGCAATGGAACATTCGTACACTCAGGGCAAATATATAAATTGATACAGGCACCTTGGAAAACCACCAGGCAGAATCTCCTAAAGGTAAACAAATGTAGAACATACATATACAACAGGAACTCAGACATAGGTTTATCTAAATACACAGGAAGAAATACAGTACAATTTTTGTAACAGGAAACACTGAAATTTTAAAAAATATAATGGAATGTTATAGACCAATAAAATCAGTACTACTCCAGTTTAATTTCTCAAAAATAATGTTAACCAAAGTATGCATAACATGATTTCATTGTCAAAATCCTAAAACAGAAAAAACTAGTCTTTTGTTTGGGTTCAGTTATGTTAGAAATGTAAGACATGTTGCCTCTGGCAAAAAAAAAAAAAAGAGTTTCTATAAGGCTGCATAAGGGAGTTCCTGAGACAGCAGGTATTTATTGTGCATTTATGTGGGAAGAGGTGATCTGGATGTGTTCATGTGTGAAAATGCATTGTGCTTTCTCCTTATGAGTTGTTTTCTCTTCTACATATGTGCTCTATTTTCATTAAAATATTTATTTAAGAAACAGTGAAAACAAACTATTAGCTATTTTTCATCTTTCTTAAAGTTAAAGAAATCTTAGAAGGACAAATATCACCTTTTGCCAGTTCTTCAATGGAGTTTTTTTCATTTATTAATTTCTATGACATATAATTTATTTTTCTTAAGTAAAAAATTATGGTTACGTGTATCTAGCTATCATATATTATATATCTACAGATATATCTTTCTATTAGTGAATATAGCACAAAAAGTTGAATTGAAAGATGAAGACAAAATAACTAATTACTAATCTGTGGTATTTACTGTTTTCAGTTTTTTATTGAAAATTATCATTTTTAATAAAAATAATAAAAGGTTCACATATGAAAGATATAATTCAATCTCTTAAGTAGTTTTTAATTGGGCCTTTTAAATATATTATTCATCCAAACTATATTTGCTCACATTTATAACTCATAGCTTTGTCAGTTCTTACATTTTCTTGGTTTCATCATCCAAGGTAATTGAAGAAGATTCAAATAATTGTATTTTCTTATTTAATTTTACTTGTTATCTTATTTTTTACTATTCACTACTTTTTTTTTTTTTAATTTCTGGTGAGTTTCTTTTAAATGTGCATGGCTGGCTATTTGAGAAAGTGATGGCTTTATGTATAATTGTCCATATTTTCTCAAACCAAAATTAATGTACACTTGCATCTCAATATATATATATTTTTAAAGATTTTATTTCATTATTTTTAGGAAGAGGGGAAGGGTGAGAGGCACAGAGGGAGAGAGACATCAGTGTATGGTTGCGTTTCACCTGCCTCCAGCCACAGCCTGACTGGAGACTTGGTTTGCAACCTGGTTATGTGCCCTGGCTGGGGAATCGAACCTGTGACCTTTGGGTTCGCAGGCCGGCACCTTACCCACTGTGCTACCAGCCAGGGCTTTGCATCTCAATATTAACACACGATAAACAATCACATAAAAATTCACATATATTATGTTCCTTTACATTGATTTTTGCAGCTTCCAACCAATTTATCAGTTAAGATTGGAGTAGCATAATCAACAAGTTAGTTCACTTTGGGAAGTTCACTATCATGGAATGCCATGGCCTGCCACAGCCCTCCTCCATGATTCAGTTTATCCTTTACTAAGCTGCATATTTTACTGATTTCAAAGTTATGTACAAACTTCCTGTTTTTAGTTACTGATCCACAGTCCCAATTGAAACCGTACGTTTAAAGACTACATCTTAAAACTATCAGTGAACACCAACCCAAAGATCACATGCAGAATATACTCCAAATTTTCCTTTATGTCTATCTCCTCAGGAAACTCCCAGCCTTAAGCATGTTTTAATGTGCTGATGAGGAAAACTGTGGCTGGACATTGAATTAATTTGTAGGGGGAAAAAAAAAATATGTGTTCATGTAATCAAAAGGGGGAAAACATTCTCTGACTTACTGAGTGACAAACTTGTTTTTCAGTGACATGGTTGTTTACTCCTCCCTGATCTCACACTCATTGTTCTTGGCAAGCCTTTTCCATGGACTTCTGATACTTGAAGGGTGATCTTTTCTTTATTTGTTGTTTTGTTTTCTCATTGAAATGAGTGATTTATTACTTTAAGGCTAGAGTGTTACCATATGTCCAGCTTCTAGTTAGTGGATTCCTTGGCAGACTTACTGGATTCCTCTAAACAAACACCCTTCCCTTCTGGGCAGCACTGCCCCATAGTTGATGTTCTTGGTTTTGGCCTCATGAATGTAGCCAAGAAAAAATATCAATAACTAGTCTTCTGGGGGATCTCAGAGATAGGTACTCTCATAAGAGCTTAAATAGAGATCCATACTCTTGAATTTCTGTGAATCCTGCCTGTTTCCATGTCTGGGTTATATATCTGACCTTTTCTTAATGCAATGGTAGATGGGTTGACAATGGCAAACAACTGTAAACAAAGTGATTACTGGGTTAAAACTATCAGTAGGTTCCCCACTAACAAAATAGTGGGGAACATAAAATTTATATATCTGGATATTGACAAATAAAGGTGAGGTTAATAATATGAACTAAGTTAAATTAAGCTGTCCCTTCTGTCCTTATAGGAATTCTAAATGAAGTAAGTATAACAGTCATTGTGAATGTAGGAAAATTTAGAACTTCTTTTTCTAAATTTTTGTGTGTTCTGAGTAGAATTAGACTTACCTGAAAGACCTAAGTACCACAATTTAAGAAGTATAGATCCAGGAAAAAGGGTCAAACAAAACCACTCAGCTAGCTTTCAGTTGGATGGACTAAATCCATTTTTCCTTTTCAAAACTCAAGCATTATCCAGTGCATTTCACTGGGGGATTTGAGCCTTAAACACTTGATAGGGTGTGCAGAGTATCTTGGTTAGCTGTTTTAGAAATAAAAATGTAACAAGATTTATACACCCAGAGCCACTGAGCCTGTCCACTTCTAACATAAAAAACAACCAACAGTGTTTGATGACAAAGAGAGACTGTATATTAGTGTTTTATTGAATCAACTAAATCAAAATATGGGTAACTAAAAATATTTATAGTTTAGATACATTTTGCCTCTGTATCCACTACTGCCCCCTAACAGCAATGACTTGCAACTAAAGTGGTTTTGCTTTGTAAGAAACAACACACACACACACACTACTTGGCTATTCAATATTTATCTTTCAAATCTCAGTTTGAATGTCACAGTTAAGGCCAGATTAAGTCTCCTTGATTATATGTGCTTATAACATCTCCATGGTCACTTTAAATTTAAGAGTTCACAACTGTTACCATGTTGTTCTCTAACTTCTATGTAATGCACCATCATTTAAACAATATTTTTATATTCATTTTTCCTTCTCATGGAAATAGCATTTCATATTATTCGGAGGCAGCATCAAATACTTGGGCTCTAAAGTCAGATGGCCTGGCTTGCATGCCAACCCTGCCACTTATAGTTGCAAGACCTGACAAGATACTTAACCTTTCTGCACCTCTGATTCTTTATCAGTCAGTGGGAATAACAAAGGCACCTCTATCATAGACCAAAACAGTGTCTGGCAATGTGTCACTAATTAGTCACTAAACTAGGATTTCTCTGCCCTGGCTGGTGGCTCAGTGGAAAGCCACCAGCCTGCGGACCCAAAGGTTGGGGTTTGATTCCCAGTCAGGGCACATAACTAGGCTGCAAGCCAGGTCTCTAGGCAGGTCTGTAGCTGGAGGCAAATGAAAGGAGACCATACATTGATGTTTCTCTCCATTTCTTCCTCCCTCCCTGCCCACTCTCTAAAAAATAATGAATAAAAAAATATTTAAAAAAAACTAGGATTTCTCATTTCTGCTTCTACTTTTTATTTATTTATTTTTTAAAGATTTTATTCGTTATTTTCAGAGAGAACGGCAGCAGGCGAGGAAGAAAGGGAGAGAAACATCAATGTATGGTTGCCTTCCACCTGCCTTTAGCTAATGACCTGGCTGGAGACCTGGCTGGAGACATGGCTATGTGCCCTGACTTGGGAATCGAACCAGCAACCTTTGGGTTTGCAGGCCAGCATCAATCCACTGAGCCATACCAGCCAGGGCCCCTCTTCTACTTTTTAAATGAAGCTAAGTGATTTGGTTAAGATTGGACAAATAGTCTTTTGATTCCTTTTACAAGTGTTTTGGGGGCTTTCTTCTTCAAAGAGTACTCATTGTTTTTTCGATAATCATTAAATGTACTAAGATTTAGCATTTCACTCCAAGAGCTTGTGTGGAAGAGTCTAATAAAGGTAAGTTGTGTCTGAAGACCTTGATTTTCACTTTCATAACAATTGGCTGTTTTTAAATTTATATTAAAAAAGAAACATTTTTCAGGGTTCTAATTTTAGTCAAATGCATTTATAGTTCCTACAGATAGCATGCTGTACCAATTAAAACCAGAAATAAAGGTTATGACATTTAACATTGAATGCCATGTTTTCTCATCATTAGCAAACAGAGCCTCTTTTGTTAACCTCTGTAATCAGAAAAAGTGACCTTTTCTCCTTATTCAATGGTGACTTTAGGCTTATACTATTGGTCTGTTCAGTTTCTTTCTGAACATTTGTTCTTCTTCTATTTGCATTTTATTTTTTATTTACAAATTATTTTACTCTTATTTTGAAAAAAATCTGTGTTCACTAACTCTTTATAAACTGACATTTACTGGTAACAATTATCCAGTAAAAAAAAAAAAAAAAAATCTAAAATAACTAACAAATTCCCACTCTGACTTTACTCAAGAATATTTTTCTTCGCACACAAGAGCATGAAATGGTGCTCCCAAAATGCTTGTGGATTCTTTGGATTCTGTCCCATTAAAGGTTGCTGAAGCATAGGATTGTGACATTTATTTTGTAAGAAGCTTCAACCCTTTGCTTGCTCTGAAGGAAGTGGCCATGTTGGAAGACCCATTAGCAAGGAACTGAGGGTGGCCTCCAGAGCACCAGGCAAGAAACTATAACCTTCCACCCCACAGCCTCAAGGAACTGAGGTCTGTAAACACTCTGCATCCTTGTGGCGTGTAAGGAATGAGGATATTAATGGTTTATTTTCAGAATAATACAGCCTATAAGACTAGTGGAAAACATTAGGGGGACTAGTAGCAAATTATTAGGGGCCAGTGTGCAAAAGCAGTGTAATAAACTATCCAATGACAAAACATCGGTTGAAGGGTCCCTGAGGAGGCAGGACGAAAAAAGCAGGGGGAGCGGGTTCCTGCCAAAGCCTCTGGGACAAAGAGCTGGGAGGATAACCAATCATCTTTTAAACACTACCAGGAAGACTGTGCCTTTTGTGGCACTCAGCCAATGAGGACTGGGGGAAGGGACCTACACACCAGGGAATAAAAACCTCTGTTGTATGTGCCTGCCCACAGAAACCTGATCTTATAAGACCATCATTAAAGCCTTGCTCTTGCTGTACTCTACCTCCAAGTCCATTTCTTGAGTTTTGGACAAATGAGTGTATTTCTCACATGGAGGACCAGCTAAGTTATAACTGGACTCCTGACCCATAGAAACTGTGAAATATTAAGCATATGCTGTTTTAAATCTGCCCTCCCCCCCTCCCCCAATTACTAAAGAAGCTAAAGACTACTAGAGACTTTACAGGAACGTTTCAAGTTTTTAACAGCTGAAATTATTGTAATATTTGTTACCTAAGTACAAGTATACCTGTCAACTGTAACTGTCAAATTATATGCTTTTCTTAAGAAATTTGCCATTGTATGTCTTCATTTCTCCATGGTATCCAGGATTCTAGGTTTAGAGTGTAAATACAGTTAATCTCTATTATTCATGCATTTTGTATTTTCCAATTTTTCTGTTTAGTAAATTTACTTTGCAACATGAAAATCAATGCTCTCAGTGGTTTTACAGTCATTTACAAACATGTGAAGAGCAGCAAAAATAGTTTTAGTCACCCAACACACACTTTATCAACTGAAGTCAAACAAAACATTCCTCTGCCTTCTTATTTCAAGTCTCAATCTATAGACAAGTGTTTCTTTTCTAGCTACTTAGAGTCACATTTTTCATATCTTTGGAAGTTTTTTTGGTTGGTAATTTTGCTGTTTAAAAGGACCCCCAAGAATATTGCTGAACTGCTGTCTAGTGTTCCTAAGCACAAAGAAGTTGTAATGTGCCTTAAGGAGAAAACATGTATTACTAGATAAGCTTTGTTCAGGCATGAGTTATAGTGTCATGGGCTCTTGTGTTCAATGTTAATGAATCAATATATATGCATATATTATATAAGTATCTTTAAAAAGAAATACACATAAAACAAGATTAGGTATTGATTAATTGTAAAATATTCTTATGACAGGCTCAGAGGAACGTAACCTTGTATTTCCCCTAAAAGCAATGATGGTTCAAAGAAACTTTAGTGTTCAAAGAAACTTTTCAAGAACATAACCACTGTGAAAAATGAGAATTGATTGTACTTTGTTGTCAACTTCAAATCTTTGAAATATGAATCTACTTGAGTAGATTGTAATTTTAACTAAAATGCCTGTCAATGTATTAGCTTAGACAATTTAATGAATTTTCATAAGGAGAATTGAATAGTTTCATTAAACTGATAAACCAAGCTAGTTATTGAACCTGTAGTTGTTGTTTTATGTCAATGTGGTATCTAAATATCTAGTCAATTATTGCTAACTTTGTATTTGCAAAAACGTCTCTAGTGCTTCAAATTAGCTTTTTGCCATTAAATATACTGAATTTAGTATTTCATATTTAAATTAGTTTTCTTGATGTGATCCAGTTATAGTTTTAGTACTTATTTATAGCATTGCACTAAAAAGTCCTTTCACAAAGATCCATTCACAAGTCCTAAGACTGAGAATATGCCTAAAAATTTAAAAAGTCATAGAATTTATTAATAAAGTATTGAAAAAATTAAATTTAAATATACACAAAGTGATACATGGTTGCCTAGATTATACATGTAGTCAATAAGTTAAATAACATTTAATTCTAAAAAAGACATGAATATGATTCGTTCCACAAATACGTATTAAGAACAATAGCAGCATGAGAATATGCTCAGAATGAAGAGGAAGAGATAAACTCTGACCTAAACCTTTTTTTTTTACTTTAAAAATATATATTTTATTTATTTTGCTATTACAGTTGTCCCAATTCCCCCCCTCCTTGTCCCGCTCTACCCAGTACCCCATTTCCTCCAGCAATGCCCCCCTTAGTTCATGTCCATGAATCATGCATATAAGTTCTTTGGCTTCTCCATTTCCTTTATTCTTCTGACCTAAATCTTAAAGGAAAAGTAGGAGTAGGTCAAGTGAAGCAATGGATTGTGTAAGACAAAGTGAAATAGGCACTGGAATTACAGTTGTGAATAAGACAAACAATATTTCTACTCTCATTAATAGTCTAGGGAGTAGAAGCAGACAATAAAATTTTTCGCAAGTAAATTTACAGATAAGAATATGTGTAATAAAGCTAATATTGAAAGATGTTCTAGAAAAGAATGGTAGAAGGGATGGTCTGAATGACAAGAAGCCATGTGAAAGTTCAGGGACCAGAACACTTCAGAGTGAATATCAAGTACAAAAGCCCTAAGTTTTGGAAGACTATGGCACATTCAAGATACAGAAAGATAGCTAGTGTGGCTGGAGCTATCTTAGTGAAGGAAGTGGAAACATGGTAGGACAAGAGATCCACACCTACAACCTCTCACTGGACGGAATAATTCTCTCTGGGTGTTTGTTCAGGCATCTATTGCTTTTGCTCCCTCTATCTTCCCTGTTTGTTAAGTGGAACCAAAGAAACATCTAAGGTTGTCTTCTGCACCCCTTCTGGACTGCATAAAATCCTAAAGTTGAGGCTTCAAGCCTTCTTCTCAGAAATCCATTTCCCTATTCCTCTACTCCTATCAGGACTTTTGCTCTCAGAAATACCCATGTAGGAAGCAATCAGCATTTTCTATCAACGTTTATTTGTGTGGTTAAATGTAGGACACAAGTCAACTTCTTCCAAGAAATTTTTTCATCATACTACTCTCAGCCTCAACAGCAGCATGAGAATGTGTGCAGTGTGGAGAAGAGATAAACTCTGATCTAAATCTTAAAGGAGAAATAGGAGTGGGTCAAGTAGAGAAGCAATGACTTGTGTAAGACAAAGTGAAATAGGAAGTTGTTCAAAATACATAGCTTTGGGACCAGCAAGAGCTCAGCTTTGCAGAATGTAACTTTTTACTTACGCCTACCTCTCCCACTCCACTCCACTCATTGTGGAGACTGTGAGATGGAGACTTGTTAGCCATTCCCAACCTTCAATAATATGAGAAGTAGGTGGGATACAGTCCTGTTGGACATACTCTGTAGTACTGTGAGCAAATGACATTCCCTTCCTTCTCCCCACTGGCTTGGGAGAGACTGTAAGGAGGAACACTGTCAGCCATACCTGCCAGCACTATGTAAACAAGAACAAATCGATGGTACCCCAGACTCTTAGAACTGGACAGTGGAGACAGAACTGCAGAGAAGAGACAACTGAAGAAAGGGATGCTTTAAATTTGTATCTAAATCCTGAAAAGATTCCAAGCAGCTCTTGCAAGGAACAGACCAGAATCTTACACACAGAATGGCTTGAGAGCTGGACTGTGTGGTATGTAAAACTGCTCAGGTTTCAAATTAGCCTCTGGATAGCCCACAAACAAAGCAGACCACAATAGCACAGGTAAGCATCTGGTTATTAAATTAACATTTGAACCACAGCCTGTAAGTAGTCCAGAAGGTGTTTCCTGAAACTAAATTTGTGGACTATCTGCTTAAATAGAAAATTTAAATAGGAACCAGAGGTGCATACATAATATTCAAAATGCCTGTAATATAATCCAAAATTACTTCCTGTACCAAAATTGAAAAAATCTCAACTAGAACAAAAAAGAATCAACAAACACTGAGATGGCACAGACGTTGGAATTTTCTGACAATGACTTTAAAGCAGCTTGCATAAAAATGTTCCAGTAAGCAATTATAAACACTTGAAAAATTAAAAACTAAAAAATTTTAGCAAATAAATAGAAGATACAATGAATAAAATTGTAGAAATGAAAAATTTAAATAATTAAAAATTACTGAATGGACTCAATAATAGAATGAAAATGAGATAAACTTAAGATTAAATATTATTCAATATGAACACTAGAAAGAAAATAAATTGCAAAAAGAAGTGAACATCTCAGTGACCTATAAAACAATAACATAACAATAAAATTCCCAAATACTTAGAAATTAAGAAAAATACTTTCTAAAGGATCTGTGTGTCAAAGAGAAATTTGAAAATTGAAAAGAAAACTACATTTATTCAACTGAATGAAAATTAAATTACAACATATCAAAATCTATGGGATACAGCTAAAGCAGTAAACTGTAAGAAATTTCAATTTCTCATACTACATGATTCCATCAGAAAGATAATTTTTCCAAATAAATAAATTTTCACCTCATTGAACTAAAAATTGAAGAGCACAATAAGCTTCATGCAAGCTAAAGGAAAGACATAATATATGTCAGAGCAATATCAATGAAATTGAAAACAAAAGCAATAGGAAATATTAATAAGCAAAAAGATACTTTTGAAAATATTGTTTTAAATATCTAGCAAAATAATAAATGAAAGGCAAGACACAATCACTAATATCAGAAAAGAAATAAGGGCTATTATTATAGACCCTACTGACATTAAATGAGTCATAAGAAAATACTAGATCTGTCCCCAAAGTATCAAGCCAATATCAATATAATTAAAACAATTTGTATGTCAGATCCTTTTGGGACAGATCTCATACTACAACTTAGGTGAGTGGACTTATTTCTTTTCTTTTCTTTTTCTTTTACTTTTGGACCTTTATCTTAGAGGATAGAAATCACCAAAACACACTTAAGAAGAAATAGGTAATTTAAATAATCTTATACATGTTAAATGCATGAAATTTGGAGTTGAAAGCTCAAAAAAGAGAAATTACAGGCCCATTTTACTGGTGAATTTTATAAAACCTTTAAGGAAGAAATAAAATTAATTCTACACCATCTTTTTCCAAAATTAGAAGAGGAGAAAACACTGTCCAATTCATTTTATGTGGTCAGCATTATGCTAATTCTAAATCTAGACAAAAAGAGAACAGAGAAAACTCTAATATTTCTCAGGAATATAATACTAAACTTTCAACAAAACACTAGTAAGGCATATATTCATATATATGTGTATATATATAAATAATAATTCAACATGACCAAGTAGGGTTTATTCCAGGAATGTAAAACTTACTTGAAAATCAATCAGTGTAATCACCATATAAATAGTCTAAAGAATGAAAGTCACAAGATCAGATTAATCGATGTAGAAAAAGTATTTGACAAAATTTAATATTCAGTCTTGTAAAAATTACTAACAAACTGTATAGAAGAGTATCTATAAAATAACATATAACTAATATCATACTTAATGGTATTAAATAAGTAATTTTCTCCTAAATTCTGTAAAAAAAGCAAAAATTCCACTATCACTGCTGCCTTTCATCATAGTAATCGGTGTTCTACTCCATTCATTAAAGCAAGAAAAGACAAGAAAACACACAGAGGTTGAAGTAAAGAAAACCATTCCTAATTGCAGATGATGTGATTGCTTATTCTGAAAACCCATGGAATTTAGCAAAACTCAAAACAAAGTTCTTAAAAGTAACAAGTGAGCCTAGCAACATCACAGGATGCAAGGATCAATCCACAAAGGTTAAATGTATTTCTATATACAGGTAATGAATGACTGGACACCCAAATTTAAAACACAATCGCATTTATAATGCCTTAAAAATATTTAGTTGTAAACCTAGTGACACATGTTCATAGTCTGTACTCTGAAAACTAAAAATTGCTGCTAAAAGAAGTCAAATAAATCCTGAGTAAATGGATACGCACTGTATTCATGGATTAGAAGACTCATCATAATAAGATGTGAATTTCTATAAATTTATTAGGAAAAATAAACAGGTGTAAGCAATGTCTATCAGAATTTCAGCAATAATTTTTGGAAATATAGACAAGCAGTTCTGGTCTGGGAAAACATCTGTGCTCCACCCCCATGACACAGCTTTGCCCCTGCTTTGGAGAGACACCTCCAGCCAACGTGGCTGGTCCAGCTGAGAAACACAACCTTGGATGAAAATTAAAGTTTGCTCCACCAAGAAAGAGGGGATTCAAAGATATAGAGAAGAGTGCCCATCCTTGCTCTTTGTGTTGGGTTTATTTCTTTGTAAATGAATATTCTAAACCCTCAATTTCATTGGTCCAAGTATTACCATACAGATTGGCTGGAATGAAGCCATGCTGTTTGGTGAAAATATAAATGATGATATAGCTGTGCAACTTTTAATAGATGGAAAGTCTCAGTCCCATTGGTTGACTTGCAGTCCCAGCAGCTCTCTTAAAAGGTCCACTCAGAGGGTTAGAGCACAGGGCAGGAGCTTGGCAGCCAGAGACAGGAAGGCTTCTAGACTTTGACATGACTTTGAGCCCAATTAACCACAAGGAGTAATTCAGGGCAAGTTATATTCTTCATGGAGTCAACAGGCCTCAAACAGATATTTGTATAACAATGTTTATAGCAACATTATTGACAAGAACCAAATTGGGAAAAATCATGTGTCCATCAACAGAAGAAAGGATAAACAAAATGTCATACACATATACAAATACACACCCACACACACACACACAGAACTATAAAATATGGATAGAACTTGAAACATTATGCTTAGTGACATAAGCCAGACACAAATGGGCAAATATTCTATAATTTAATTTATATGAGGTATCTAGGATAGTCAAATTCGTAGATACAGAAAGTAGAATAGAGGTCTCAGGGACTGGTGGAAAAGGGAAGGGAGACTGATTGTTTAATGGATGCAGAGGTTTTTGTGGGGATGATGGGAAATTTTTAGATATAGATAGTGATGATGGTTATAAAACTTTGTGAACATATTTAATACAGTTACAAATGGCTAAAATGATGAATATTCTGTAATGCATATTTTATGACAAAAATATAAAAATAACTCTTCACATAGCAGGTTTTATAATTAGTTTGCTTTCCAAAATGATCTTTCTTCACTATATTTATAGCACATATAAAATTATATCTATAAATTATATATATATATATATACACATATAATTTGGTGGTACTACATTCCTTTTTGTAAACTACTTCTGACTCAGGTTGCTGCTTGTAGATTTTTGTGAAGTAAGGTTTAAATTTTAAGTCATGAAAAAATAAAAATAAAAAATAAAAAAATCTAACTCTTAAGACTAATAACTATTTTTTTAAATGCGCTTTTTAATATTCATTTGCAATTATCCCACAGTCACTTCAGTTATATGAACAATGTTGTCTCTGTGTCATTTCTGTTTCTACTTTTTGCAAGAAATGTTGGCAACAGTAATTATTTTAAAGAACGGAAGCTTCATTTTGCCAAAGAGAATGGGATAAAACAGCAGAAAATTTGCATTTTCTTCAAAATGCCAAAATTATGAATTCTGGGTGGACTCTAATTTGGTTGCTAAAGTTTTCCAGGCTTTTCTGGATGAGATGTACAATTGGAATTTATTTGAGTCCTTTTCTTGATTAAAAGTGTGGTGCCTTAAGTTTTCCAATTTAAAAGTATAATTTTTTTTTCTTAATGATAATAGTAACTAGTTTTAATTTTGCAGCATTAGTGGTTTTATGGATGGTAATGATTTGTGCTGAAGAAATTTAAATGAGGCCTGGTTTCACAACAAAAATAACATATAAAGGACAAGCAATTCAGGATGCCAAATATTATCGATATGGTACACTACCATAAAATGTTAACTTCCCCTTAAACCTTGATATCTCACAGTATTTAATTACATGGATTCCAAGACTTCTCTGCCTGGGTTGAACTCCTAGCCACTACCATCTATTAACTATGGAAGCCTGAACAAGATACTCACCCTATTTGTGCCTCAGCTTCCTTGTCTGTAAAATGGCTCTAACAATAGTACCTAGCTCATAGAACAGTGATCATGATCGAATGTATTTAAAACTGTACTTGCACAGAGTAAACATATAAATTGGTAGTTAACTTTTCCTGAAGGTGCACATCTGTCCATTCAACATTAATATGCCACAGAGTTGTAAACACATGTAAAAATTGATGTTTTAGATTATTAACACTATTCATTGCTTGCACTTAAAAAGTTTTATCCCCCTTACTGTCATTTTGAAAGATTGAAACATAGCAAGCAAGTTCTTAGTTAAGGTAGATTTCTTTCAGTCTTTCTAAATCAAATCAGAGTTAATAGGACCGAAGAACTCAAATGGTTTCTGCCCAGATGACCATAATAAAATCCCATTAGTAAAAGAGGCTCAGGAAAGTAGTATTCTGTAGGAGAACAGGAGAAGGATAATGAGGCTGGGCTTTACACCAAATTCTTTGATTCACTGGCAATAGTTTGTTTGTAATTTGTAGTCGTATCCATTCCCACCTAGATCAAAATCACAGTATTAAAAAAAGAGTAAATAGTACATTTGTTGTTCTCTTCACATTTGAACATGTGTCATCTGTTCTTTTTGACATGGGACTACTACAATGAAGCTAAATTAAAATATCAGTAAGATGGTGTCATAGCCAAAATAATGGCCCCCAAAGGTGCCCATGTCTTAATCTCCAGTAATATGAACACGTTACCTTACGGGGTGTGGGGAGCTTCACAGATAAAATTAATATTAAGGACATTGAAACCAGGAGATTATTCTGGATTATCAGTAGGCCCAATCTAATCACACAAATCTTTTAAAGTGGAGAATCTTTCTGAATGTCATCAGAAAGAGATGTGACAGTATAAGAAGGGTTGGGTGCAAAGAGATGCAATATCTCTGCCTTTGAAGATAGAGGAAGTGGTTCACCAGGCAAGGAGTGCTGGCAGGCTCTAACAGTTGAAATGAAGAGGCACGGGTTCTCTCCTGGGGCCTTCAGAAACGGACACAGGCCTGCTGACACTGAGGTGTTAGTAAATCAGTCCTGCTAACAGCTAGGCTTTAGTCTAGTCAGACCCATAGACTTTCCTATGATTTACAGAACCATAGAAAAGAAATTTGTGCTGTTTTAAGCCATTAATTTTATGGTAATTTGGGATAGCAGCAAAGAAGACTAATGCAAAAGGCTGTAAAATTTTTACTTTGACTACTCTTTCTTAAGAAGTATCAGAGAGCTAGCCCTGGCTGGTGGCACAGTGAATGAGTCACCAGCCTGCAAATCCAAAGGTCTCTGGTTCGATTCCCAGCCAGGGCACATAACCAGGTTGCAAGCCCAGTCTCCAGCCAGGTCCTTAGCTGAAGGCAGGTGGAAGGCCACCATACATCGATGTCTCTGTCTCTCTCTGCCTCTCTCCCTGCCCCTCTCTCTGAAAAATAATAAATAAAATCTTAAAAAAATAAAAAGAAGTACCAGAGAGCTGCAAATCTTTTATTTACTTGACTTGAATTATAGACATTTGCGTATATTACAAATGAAAATTCTTTCTAAGTAGCATTCATTCTTTCACAATTATACATTTTGAATATTCTCATGATGTTCAGTTAACAACTTCAAGTTCACTCAAATTGTCCCTAACAAAAAAAATACAATCACTTAGTCACCTCCAAATAGGCAGTACAGATGAACAGACAGTCTCAACTTTTTAGTCTCCAAAGCAAGATAAATGTGATTTAGCATTTTCTTCCTAAGGACTCCCAAATTATATGTAATCTAGTAAGTTTAAAAAAATAAAATTTTAAATAAGATTTGTTTACTAGTTTTTCACACTTTGAATATAAGAATTTTTCACAATCTTGAATGCAATAATCAAATAGTATATACCTGAATTAAGTTAAAAAATACTTAGACATGTTATGCAACTTATGGTTTCTAAGACAATACATTTATTTATGGACCATAACTAAAATGAGAATATATAAGTATAACATATTATTTTGGGGGACAAAAGACTTTTGGCCCAGAAGAAATGTGTGCTCCCAAACAAGTGTGCAGTTTCTCTGCTGAGTGGTCTTATGGGCAGGTTGCTCAATACCCAGGGGCTGCTGAAGTGGTTGATGGGGTCAGGGAAGATGAACACACATGTACACACAGACATCAGTAGGCAAGCAGCACTTTAGCTGGAGTTATAGTAGTGAAATTAGAGGAGGGTAGAAGAAATGCGTGAAAAATTCTAAAACATTTTACATAATTAATCCAGAGGGTAATGTGCTCTTTTTATGTAATTTTACTTTTTGGGAAAAAAATTACTTCTTTGAACCCAGATGAGCAACATGGAAAATAAAAATATATGTAAGTACATGTACTATATACATCTTAATAAACAATGAACTATTATAATGGTTCATTTTTTAATGAATGTTATTAATACTTTTTGTAAATATTGGAATAAATAACAAAGGACACCCTGGTGGTCATTCCAATAAAATTTCATGCTGTGGGAATTGTCACCAATATTGTAGTTTATTTATAATTCATTTACCGCATCAGTCAGGAGACAGAAGCCATATCAGTTACTTGAATAGGGAGAATTTAAGTAAAGTTTGTTAACGTGGGTGTTTGGAGAGTGGGGAACTTGTAGAAATCCTATTCTAATTTACATCCTTCCTGGATTCAGACATAAACACTATCAACACTCAGATCACTATACTTGCTGAGAGACTGCTTTATTATATAAAGTCCAAAGGGATGGGATGAGGAGAGAATATTTGCAAAGCCTGTGGGAATAAAAACTTGCCATCAAATACTAAATAACATCAACACTTAAAATATGAAGAGAAGAAAACATAGCAATGGTAGTATCATGTCACAGAATAACTCACCAAGGGGATCAAGATTTACTAGTTATTGGCCCTGGCTAGGAAGTTCAGTTGGCTAGAGGGTTGTCCTTATATGCCCAGTTTGTGGGTTCGATACCTAATCAGGACACATACAAGAATCAACCAATGAATGCATAAATATGGGTGAAACAACCCATTTCTCCCTTTCTCTCAAAATAATCAATCAATAAAAATTACTGCCCATCTGCTCTTTCTAATGCTCCTTTTATACTGATATTGAAAATATTAATAGTTGGTCTGAAGGCTGTGGGTTATTGTTAAGCTGATATTGAAAATATTAATATCATCACAAAAGAAAACAATTAGTCCTTTTTATTTCATTAATTTAATACATGTTCATTAAATATCTACTGGTTGCCATGACAGCATTGGGAACTAGCAAGGGAGTTTTTAACACAGATCTCATACCTTTACAAAGCTTTGATTCTACAGTAACATTCAGGGTTATATAATATTCATTATACATTGCATTAAAAATAAAGCTAATGAAAATCTTGTCAAATATAGATATGCTTCCTAAGAATGTACCAAGTCTTTGGAGGTGGGGAGCAGGGGATAAGCATCATTTATGTGTATTATTTATCAAGAAGTAAACAGAGGATTGTGAAAAAGTTTTCATATTTCTCATTTGCTAGAGCAAGATAGAAAGTGAGAATAGATTAAAAAAATATATCCATCACTTGGGATTTTCACTTAATTCTGAAAATCCCAAATATGTGTTCAAAATGGGAGTCAGTCTCTAGAGGTTTTGCCAACTTAAAATTATTAAAAATCTTCATGCAAAAATACCCCATATTTGCCAAATTTTTTTAAATACATATTTTTCACATTTAACATATTTAAAGTTGTGATTTGCCTTAAAAGTGTTTGATATACTTATTATCATTTCAGTGGTACATTTATAGTCAATTGTCTCCCAGAATATAAAAGTTATGGAACATGAATGAGAACCAAATAATTCTTTTAAAATAAATTGAAAACATACAACTTTCATTTAAAAATGATAACAAAAAATAAATTATACATCTGTAGCCAGAAAAATAATCAATGCTTTAAATTTTTAATTTTTTAAACCTTTACTGATGATGAATCAAATAAAATTCTCAGTAAAACTATAATATATATATATATCCTATAAACAAGATTGAAACAAGTTTATATCTGCATAATGAAAGCAAATTTTGCAAAAGGATTAAATGCGTCATTTTTTATTTTATTAACTTATATTGCAATGGAAAATAAAAGTAATTTGTATAAAACTAATTAAGCAATTTCTTATATCAGCCCATAATTCCATTATTAGAGACTGATCTAACATTTATATATTAGGCTAAAGTATTGACATCATTGTGAAAATTGAATAGTCCACAAGTGAAAATTAATATTGTGTTCTTAATGCTATCAGAAGATAATAAATCAAGCAGAAAACCAGAAATGCCTTTCTCTTGACTTGTGAAAACAGAGTCAACAGAACTGACTTGATTTTGCATACAGTTCCAGTCTAAATTTAAAATACTACTTTGATGGAAACTCTGAATCTTTATCTACATCTGGGGTCAATTCTCAGCAAAAATAGCAGTTGGCTGACTCAGCTTTTTGTGTCACCTCCAATTTCCTCCATGCATACTATCTATGCTTGCTCGTTTTTCTAGAGAGAATATGTATTACAAGAAACAGAGAATGGTTTTTATAAGCTGGAAAGATCCTGAAAAATTCTAACTTTTGGAGTGCTGATATCTAATCCATGGAGAGATAAGTTGTGAATTGCTCAGAAAACCAAAGAAAGGAGAAGAGAAACATGGCTTAATATGACTAATCTTTCTAAGTTCTTACAACATGCTAGGTGCAAATTTAAATCCTCAAAATAGTGGTATATAGTTATCATTAAGGATAAAGAGATAGGATTAGGAATTTTAATGTTCACACAGGTTCATTTAGAGAGTATAGAATCTGAGATTTAGATTAAAATACCATCAAAAGGTCAACTACAAAACCCATTCTTCACAATGCATCTGTCCAGAGCACACACACTCCATTTCAAATGTTCTACAAATAATTCTGTAATAGTAATCATTTCTATTGTGTATTCTCTTTCTCATTTTAAGTAAACATATACCTTTGCTTTTTCAGAGGGTAAATTTACTACAATAAAACACTGGGCACATTTTTAAAGTCAAAAAATAAATTCAAAATATCGTTTATTGTAAATATGTTTATTGTAGAAACTGGCATAAAATCAGTTCTAGGCCAATTTCTCCTACAGTTTGTACAGAGGCCTAAATAATATTAGTATATAGAGTAAGTTTTATAGAAAAGAGAATTTACAAAGCTGCCTATGTGAAAATTTTTAGTGTATTTTTATTCTCTATTATAAGAATAATTTTAATATTGATGTTAAGCCCCAGACTAAACCTGTTAAATTAGAATTTTCTTATTTTTTTTACAGAAGTGGGTTGGGGAGCAGGCTCTGATGTTTACAAAATTTCCCAGGTTTTTGGAACACAGAGACTGAACACCCATGGTTAGAGGAAGAGGAGGATGGAGTAAAGGGATAGACGCTTACATGTAGTTTAAATTTGGGGCTAGTTCATTGGGCATAATGTTTATGAAAACAAAAAGAATAATTTCAAATTTTAAAGTATTATATCATAATTTGTGTACTTTGACCACACTTGCAAGAAGATGGAATCAAGTTTATCAGTACCTTTTGTTAGGTGAGCTCATCCAATGGATATTCACTTGGGTTCATTTTTACTAATAAACAGGTCAATGAGATTTTTCTCCTCTAATAATTCCAATAAATGTTTTCTTACAACTGGCAGAGTTTAATAATAAAAATAAATATGACAAAACAAACATTTTAAAATTATTTTATTTGTGGTTTCATAAGGCACACACATCTCTGCCTTCTGTGCTTTTTGAAATTTTGATACTTGTTTTCCACAACAGCATAAGAAAACATGTTTTTCCCTCTGTGTCAGCCAGTCCCTCAAACATGGTATTATATTATGTAAATCTGTAGATAACAAACATTCCTGGTTTCAGTTTTAAAGCATCGGACTGCATTAGGAGCAACATTTTTCTTAAGGAGGTGAGACTGGTATATAAACCACAGACAGGCAATTAGCAGCGGCCCTGAGAAGGATAACCAGCTAGTTCAGAATTGACACGCTCTTTCCTTTTGATCTAATAATGTCCTCAATAGGCTTCTATCATCACACTAACAACACTATTCCTTCTTCTTATTCTTTACCCTTGAGTATAATTGTTTCTCTCTCTATTAAGTTATTAACTTTCTGA
The DNA here is from genome assembly GCA_004026585.1 of Noctilio leporinus. Lineage (NCBI taxonomy): Eukaryota > Metazoa > Chordata > Mammalia > Chiroptera > Noctilionidae > Noctilio > Noctilio leporinus. The sequence continues at coordinate 170,064 of PVIW01001285.1, read as the reverse complement.
GGAAAAAACATCTACCCAACACCTGGCACATAGTCTAGTACATGTGATTCAATACCTGCTGCACTCCAGAGTACATGCAAATAAACTAAGGAAATTCAGATTTATTTTTTAATTCTTCTACCGGACTAATTTAATGCATTCAAGCCTGTAGTAAAGGTCATCTGGTTATCTACAGTTATGCTCAGTTTCATATTTTCCTTCTACTTGACTTGTCTTCATTTTCTTCAGTATAAGATTTCATAACAAGGGAGCATTTTGAATAGTAAGGGAAATGGAGAAGCCAAAGAACTTAAATGCATGACCCATGGACATGAACTAAGTTGGGGAGGGGACAGATGACTGGAAGGGAGGGGGATACCAGAAGGAGGGGGCAAAGGGGAAAATTGGGACAACTGTAATAGCATAATCAATGAAATGTCCTTACAAAATTAAAACTGATAGGTCAATGACTACAAATTTTGAGTAAAAATGTTCATACCAAGAAATTTTTTTTACTCAGAAATTCTATTTTCTTAGCTCTGGAGAAAAGAATTAGCCTAAACAGAAATATATAAGGACTAAAGCAATGTTCTACCTGTGGGCTCAAGTTGAAAATATTTCTCAAAGATGAACTGACCATTAAAAAGTCCACTTAATTATGAAATTTAAAGTTTTGTATATATAATTAAAATTATTCAAATATTTAAATGTAACAGGAGACTTAAATTGTAAAACCCAATAATCTAATTAAAAATCTTATTTTAAGTGTGAGATTAGCCTAACAAGAATAGGAAATAGATGAGAAATACAAGGATGATAAGATCCTCAAATAAAAAATGAAACAAGAATCACATAATAAGTGAAAGGTTAGTACAATGCATTTTGAAACACAGTAACAAAAACAGAAACAAAAAAATGTTTACATCACTCTTAATAAACTTTTAAAAACAAACAAGTAAAACATAGCTCATAAAATAAGATACAAAACACAGGAAACAAAAATGGAGTATAAAAACCATGGATAAGTTTATGTAAGTAAAAATTGATAAATGTTTTCACAATGTATACAAATATTTTAATTTCTCTACCAAAAGACAAAGACTGTCATGTTGGGTCAAAAAATATCTAACCATATTCTTTTTAAAACAAACACATCTATGGTGGCATGGCTTTTGTTTAACTCTTTTATCCACCTTGAGTTATTCTAGTGTATGATGTAAGTTGGTGCTCTAGTTTCACTTTTTTGCATGTCCTTGTCCAGTTCTTCAGACACCATTTGTTAAAGAGACTATTTGCAACCCATTTAATGCTCCTGCCTGTTTTGTTGAATATTACTGGATCATAGAGACCTGGGTTTATTTCTGGGCTTTCTATTCTGTTCCATTAAGTTATATGTCTGTTCTTATGACAGTACCAGATTATAATGTCCTTGTAATACGGTTTGATATCCAGTATTGTGATTCCTCCTACTTTGCTCTTCTTTCTCAAGATTGCTGTAGCTATTCATGGTTATTTTTGGCTCCATATAAATTTTTGAAGTATTTTTTCTAGATCTGTGAAATACATCATTGGCATTTTAATAGACATTGCATTTAATCTATAAATGGCTTTGAGTAATATGGACATTTTAATGATGTTAACTCTTCCCATTCATGAAAATGGTATATACTTCCATTTATTTGTATCTTCCTTAATTTCTTCCTTTAGTGTTTTGTAGGTTTTAGTTTTCCAAGTACAGGTCTTTTACCTCCTTGGTTAAGTTTATTCCGAAGCACTTTATCATAAATGGGATTTGTTTTCTAGTTTCTATCTCTGATGTTTCATTGTTGGTGTATAAAAATATCTTCAATTTCTGGATATTTACTTTGTATCCAGCTATTTTGCTAAATTCACTAATTAGATCAAGTAGTTTTTGGTTGGAGTCTATAGGGTCTTCTATGTACACTATCATGTCATCTACAAATAATGATAGTTTTACTTCCTTCTTTCCAATTCAGATGCTTTTGATTCCTTTTTCTTGTCTGATCACTGTGGCTAGAACTTTCAAAACTATGTTGAAGAGAAGTGGTGAGAGTGGACATTCTTGCCTAGAGTGTCTAGAGAGTGGACACCACTCTTTCCCTAATCTTAAGTGGAAGCTTTCCATTTTTACGCATTGAATATGATGTTGGCTATAGGTTTCTTGTATATTGTTTTTATTATGTTGAGGTATGCTCCCTCCATTCCCACCTCCTGAGCTAAAAATAAGTTACATTCAAAGTTTAAAATATTGTGGAAACATATATGAAGAATACACACAAGTAAATAAAATAGAAGTCTCAAGAGGAATTGCTGGTAAAGTAAAATTGAGGAAAAATAAACAAGGATGAGATTTAAAAAATATTTTATGTAAAATCTATATATCTATAATAGTGATCAAATATAATGGTAAGATAGCAGTAAAATTAAACAAAAATATTTAGAAATACAAGAAATATTAGTAGAAACAAAGCAGCAGTACACAGAAAAAGTAGGTAAAAATAAATGAGAATGTAAAGAAGCAAACACAGGAAATTAAGTTTTCCAAAATAAGAAAATCTTATACAAAGAACTTTTGGAGGAAATAGAATGTTATACAGTATTTATAAAATAACTATTTAAAATGCTTTATATATAAAAATAGAATTTATAGTCATAAATTTTATCAAAATCAAATTTATAGCCTTAAATATTTTTATTAAAAAATACTATGAACTAGATAATAACAGGTAGGATTGACTTTGGGGAGAATGGGTAGGTGGGGAGGGGGACAGAGGGAGCAAAAAGGGGATAGATATAATACAACAACAATAAAATTTTATATATATATATATATATATATATATATATATATATATATAACAGAAAGCTGTAAGGAAAAGAAGGAATGAATAAAGGTAACTAAATCAGGGGGCAGGGAGAGGTGAAAGGAGGAGGCAAAAAAGGGGAGAAGTTTAGTCAAGAACTAGCATGGAAGAACCATGACATGGAGAACAAGTGGAATTGACTTTGGGGGGAAGAGGGTGGGTGGGGAAGGTGACAAAAGGGAGTAAAAAGGGGATGGATATAATACAACAACAATAAAATTAAATTAAAAGATAACTAAATTAATTAAAAATAAAAGTTAACACATAAGTAATTTGAGAACACAGACTTTGAACAAATGTGTTTATAATATGCATACATTTAAATTAATGAAACTGAAAAGAAAAAGATAATAGAACAAAGAAAGATCATAAAATACAGAATTTAAAGTTACCAAAATGTACTATGTATATTGTTATAAACATGCACTATTTTATACATGTTCATAAAAAGTAAAATTTAATAGACCTTTATTCTGCTGTCATTTGAGTAGTCACCCTAAGTTTCACTGTAGCAATATAAATAGTAATCATAATACATCAGACAGGGAGGTAAAGATTTAATATTTCAAGTATCCTTTGGTAAGTATTTTATTGGAGAAAAAGGCAACAGAAAGATATAGAATCACTTATTGGCACATTGCTTCCTTAAAGTAAGACTCATAGTAAGTTTGAAATCTTTTTTCAACTAAAGAATTTTGAAAATAAATAAAATTTTAAATAACAAAACTGAATAAATATAGGAAATGAAAATACAACCATGCCTTTTTCAAAAACTTAAATACAACCCTTGAAATAATAATATTATTTCTATTTTCAAATAGACATAATTGACTATTTTAAGGCTTACCCTCAGGTCAATAAACCATACTACACAACACACTGAATAAGATCTATTGCACTCTGAAGTGCGTATTCAACCTTGAGTCAATTTGGACTCTGGGAGTTTGGTATCCAGCATTTAATCACTAGACAGCTGAGCTAGCAATAACAAATTGAATTTTGACCTACTGTGGCAAAAATATAAGACTATATTGTATCAGAAGAAACTTGGGATGACCAGAAAACAAAATCCAATCAACTTAGAAAACACACTTTAAAATGTACTGTAATACAGGTTTGAAGGTTGCTTCTGAGCTTCTACAATGAATTCGCTAGTCTTTATTTTATTGTTACTCCATTACAGTCATCCCAATGTTTCTCCTTTTCCCTTCCTTTGCCCAGCTCAACCCCAACTCCCAAAGTCAACCCCCACAGTGTGGTCCATGTTCATGGGTTCTTCATACATTTCTTCTTTCCCCTCTCCCCTCTGACTACTGTCAGTCTGTTCCTTTTTTCTATATCTCTGATTTTATTTTGCTCATTAGTTTACTTCGTTCATTAGATTCCTCTTATAAGTAAGATCTTATGGTATTTTTCTTTCACCAACTAGCTTATTTCACTTGGCATAATATTCTCTAGTTCCATTTATGCCATCAGAAAAGGTAGGAGTTTTTCCTTTCTGCTACATAGTATTCTATTGTGTAAATGTACCATGGTTGTTTGATCCACTCTTCTAGTCTTTAAGTGAATGTGTCTAAACACACTTAAACACATCTGACTTCAAGTTTTAATTCTTATTTTTAACTTCATGAATGGAAAAATATTGAAGATTTGAATGGAGATATCCAGGGATTTACATACCACCCATATATGTTCCATCTATGAGGTATTTTAGATTTCTTGGTTTCATACATAATATATAATACATGAGGGAGGTATACAGATGCCAAACCTCTGTCTGCAGAGACAACTTTTTCAGGAGATGGAAACAGAAACAGAACTTGCTAAAAGGTTTCCAGGCCAGGAAGTCCAAAGAGTTTGGTTGAAATTTGACCTCTGTAGAATTGAAACCACTAGGTAATATTTAAAAGCAAAATGTGGGCTTTAAATAACATTTCAGAAGCTGACTATAGAAAATGGAAACAACTCTGGGTGTCCAGGCAAGGCATTTAGTCTGTAACAAATGGTAAATCACAAATCAAGTCAAACATAGGACCAAGAATAAAAATACAATGACACTGCATTGTTATTAGGGAAAGTAAGTTTTTCTTAAGCCTTTAATCTCTTGGAAGTCTGTTTATTTTTTTAAGTTTCAGAAACATACTCACCATAGGCATAGCATATTATATAGCATATTTTTTTCCTCCAGGGTGAGGTCTCTTTATGTTTCAAGAACATAAATCATATCTTTTTTCTCAAAAAAATTTAAAAACTCACATTCCGCCTAAGTACATTTTGCTGAATATAAAAATAAATAATTATCAGCTATTCAAAGGTTACTTTCTAATATACAGGCTTCATTTAACTCATCTTCCTCATTGCCCCATTTGTTAAATCAACATTTCACAGCTGTAGTAAATTTAATTATGCTAACACAAGCCTAACTGCTTCCTTCTTGTCCCTCTTCTACTGAATTCTATTTGTATTTAAAGATATAGAAAATTAGAGTTGAAAGCAGACTTAAAATGATCTCTGCAATGTTTTATCATTAATAGTCCCTATGTGCTACCAGAACAGATGACTGATAGAGCAGGGAAAAAATCAATTAAATTGATCAAACATAACCGATTTTCTCTTTTCTTCTCTCAACGGTGCTAAACACTTGTTGAGGGGTTGAGCCTCTTTCCTGCTGAGTCCTGCCTCAGAGCAGGGACAGTCTCAGAGCTGTAGTCTGCTTCCACATTCCCACTGGGCCTGCCCTAAAGCAACCAGTCTCCGTATTATAGGGGACTAATCCTGTTACAGAGTCTACCTGCTGCAGCCGTTCTTACCACCATCTGTACAATGCAGCTTCTCCACCCTGGGCTCTTGGCTTCACATGAAATTTTCTCAGTGACTTACTTTTTTATTTGCCTTGGTAACAGCCCCTGGCCCTGGGACTCACACTCATACCCAAAGGAAGTGATCATGGAAGGCTATGGACTGAATTTTTGTCCTCCTAAAATGCTTGTGTTGAAGCCCATGTGATGGTGTTTGGAAATGGGGAATTTGGGAGGTTATGATGAGGTCATGAGCCTAGAGCTCCCATGAAGGGATTAGTGCTCTTCCAAAAAGAGGGGGAGAGACAACAGTTCTACCTCCACTACGTGAACACATAGTAAGAAGGGGTTGTCTGCAAGCCAGAGGGGTCCGCACCAGGAACTTAACGTGCCAGCACCTTGATCTTGGACTTTGTAGCCTCCACAACTGTGAGAAATCATTGTGTTATTTAAGCCACTCAGTCTACTGTATTTGGTTAGAGTAGCCTGAGCTGAGATATGAAACAATCAGGCTTCCCTCAATGCCAGCCTAGAACATTTCTTCTCATCCCACTTGGGAACCCTGAATATCTCTTTCAGTGCCTGCAAAACTGAGGGATGACCTTTATTCTCCCAAGGACTATTAGTTTGGTCCTGGTGGTCATTCTGCATATGTCCATCCCGTTATGCTTCCTCGCCCAAACCTCATTAATTAAGTCAGCCCAATAGACATGAGTATATATATATAACACAAACCAAAAAGATTAATATAAGTCTTAAATTGCCATTTTTATCGGTATGGAATATAATAAAATTATGGAGGTAGAGTTATAAATCTGGTTGTGGAGATCATCACTGCTGCAATACTTTTGTTCCTCAGCTGAGGAAATAGAATGTTAAAAAGATTAAGAGCTTACCCAAATTCATGTAGTCCAAGTAGGAATGGGCACAGAAATAACACTGTCAATCTGCGCTGCTCACATCTTTGTATGCTTTAAATGGCCATTGTTATTGTATAAATAAATGTCAAGAAAAAGACTAAGATAAATTTTTGAAGTTATACACACATGCACAAGCCCCATTCTGTTTTCAAAGGGTTTGGATGCATTGATATCACCATGCATGCTTCATATTATGACAAATCAAAGCCATAATAATAATAACCATGGCTCTTGTTCTTCCAGTTTAAATCATCATTTCCTAAACCAAAAACCCTCCACATCAATTGAAGTAAAATTCAGACAGGCATGTTTATTATGCATTTGGTGATGGAGAGGTAAACAAGGCAAGTCAGGCTTTAAGCGAAATACACCCGACCCATTTGGTAAGATTGACAGCTGCACCAAGTCCGTCAGCAGGAAATATGCCGGGATCATTTATAAGACTCCATAATCAGAAACGAAAACCTTACAATTAAACAAAGGAGGTAAAATCATTTCTTTGGGGAAGAACCAAGGAAGATGTATACAAGAGGTTGCAAATTATAATTTAGACAGGAAGAGACAGAGGAAGAGGGAGTGGGCGGAGTCAGGGGGAATGAAGAAACCCTTCTGCACAGAGAAGTACGTGGAGGTGGAGACACAGGACTTTTTCACTGCAGAAGACAATGGAGAATGGGTGGAGTGGTAGTTAGACAAAGAACTGAAAAGACAGGTCAGGGCTTATAACTGCAAGCTAAGAAGTTTGTTTTAACTTAGTATAAGGGAGCCAAGAAAAATAATCCTGAGCAGAAAAATGATCAGGTCTCTGTTAATGACAGCATTACAAAATAAAAACAAGTAATAATAACAATAAAAAATTTTCAAATATTCTCCTTCATACTTTTCATTTAGACATTCAGAACCTGCATAATACAATTTATCACCAGTTATCAGTGAAACCTTATCACCAGAGTTGTCCTTTCATGGTGATTTGTTTAATCTTTTCAAAATCTACTGATGCTTTCACTTGCTCCTGCCGAGATCCTGGCTCTGGATCCAGTCCCCACTTAACAGCGCCTTGGCTGCCCTTCTCCATTCATCCATCACACGCTTCAAGTCCATCCAAAATTCTGCAGTACATCTCATTTTTTCCATTTCTTGTAATGCTCGTGTTACATTGGCCTCTTATACACCTGAAAATTAGATTCAAGTAATTTCTGGTTCTGATGCTTCAGGCACTTTATGCCTCTGTGTTTACAGTGGGCCCTTCGAAGCCCTGGGGTACCCTTCTTGCTGATACTGAATTTAGGGAGCTTTCTCAGTCAAGGTTCAGCCAGATCAAAGATGGTAAGAACAAAGATGGTCCGGAATTGTCAGTGGAAAGCTGAGTTAAAGAATACCAGGGTGTTCCTTAATCTGATTTACGATTCCTCAAACTGATCTTTATATTACCTGCCTCCCACCCCCCTAAATATTTTTCATGAATGTAAGCCACCTTATTCAATTATGTAATGTTCTGATGGAAACAGCTGAAAATTGCAAATGTTTTAATTTCACTGAAAGATAACATTTATCTAAAATGAGTAAATGTTCATTTTAATAGAAAAATTCCTATTTCCATAGATAATTACCTCTTAAAATTTACCTATTTTTCTCCCTCTCCCTGTTTCTGTCTTTTTTCTCTCTCTTCCTACTTCCCTTCCCTATTTCATCTCTACATACTTATCACAAATGGCTCCCTCAGCAATTTTACATATAATAGTTTTAAAGATCAGAAAACACTTTAGAGAGGAAAATACTGAAATACAGGGAAGGTATACTTTAGGTTTGTTTGTGAAGGTAATTGCAAACCTAGTATAAAAACTCAAACATCCCAATCTCTAGTCTGCTGAGAAAGTTATAATATTGATTTATAAAGTAGTTTGAAAGAAATCATGATTCCTTCCCCTGTATTGGAAATAATCTTGGCTTCTGGCTAAAAAATCAATTATATCATATCAATTAACTCAAGAACAGAAAAGCCTCTCTTAATACTTGGCAGGCCTAGTACTAAGAAGAAATTCATCTTTGGCTCAAGAAAGCTCTTACAAAAATGAGTTAGCCTCAGTAGCTACTGTAGGATCCTATCCTTTGCTTAAATCATGCACTAAATTTTTGATTTAGTAAATGCTACATGCACATGATATATGTTAGCTTTCTGTACCAACAAAAATAGTTTTGTTCAGTTTAGAAGATAATTGCAGTTTGTCTTTTTATAAAATGGTTTAAGTAGAAATCAATCATTTTTCTTTGTAATTTACTGTTATTTTTACACAACTTTTTTAATGCCATATAAATTTTGCTTTAATTTATGAACATCATAAAAAGAACTCAAGAATATTGTTATATCATTATTGTATTAAAATCATTCATCTTTCATTTTTTATGAAACTTACATAAATTTTTGGTATTATTTTCATTGATAAATAATTGTGTAAACAATACTGCACAAGAATAATTAAAAATTATTATTTATAAAGTAAATTGTAGGGAACTGGTTTTATGGAATGAGGTCTGGCTTTGGAACTAAAGAGACTAAACCTTGGCCACTTGCAATTTCTAATGTTTAGGCAAGTTACTGGAAATGTCTTTACATGAAATATAGACTACTGATCACAATAATATTGTACCTATATATTATTATGCATATATTAGAAATTTCCTAGTTCAAGGATGGCTCATGTTATGTGCTCAAAAATATTAGTCTTTTTTTTTCCTTCCCTTGGACATAAGAACATTACATCATCATAGTGATGTTTTTCATTTGGACCTTATGATTTCCCTAGAAGAGACCATTCTTAGTTTCAATAGCTAAAGTGTTCACAAATTAATAAAGAAAGAATTAGGTCATTTATTGCTTCCTAATTGTAAGAGCATTTTGCCAACAGAGATCTAAAATTATTTTAAAGCATGTTCTATTTTCTTCAGCCAACTAAGATAGTGTTTATGGAATATCTTTCAAATTTTACTTTATTTCAAAACATAACTCACGTTTTTTTCTCATTAAGCCAAATGAAGCTATTACCTGATTATGTTTGGCATATACTTGAATAAATATTAATGACCTCATCTTTTAAAATTTAATTTTTATTGTATTTTTCCCATTTCTATTTAATCCCCTAATGCCCCTCTCCTCACCACACTGTTGTCCATGTCCATGAGTCCTTTCCTTTTTGCTCAATCCCTCCATCCCCTAACCTGTCCACCCCCATTAGCTGTTATCTGCAATCAATCAATAAGTCTGTCTCTGTTTTGCTTATTAGTTCAGTTTGTTCATTAGATCTCCCATATGAGTGAAATCATATGGTATTTGTCTTTCTCTGACTGGCTTATTTCACTTAGCACAATTGTCTATCTACCTGGTCTATCTCCAGGTCTATCCATACTGTTGTAAAGGGTAAATTTTTCTTTTTATGGCCAAATAGTATTCCATTGTGTAAATGTCCCACAGTTGTTTTATCCAGTTATCGAGTGATGGACACTTGGGCTGCTTCCATATCTTGGTGATTGTAAATAACTGCAATGAGCATACAAGTGCTTATTTTCTTTCAAATTAGTGCTTGGGGTTACTTCATACATATTCCCAGAAGTGGGATTGCTGGGTCAAAAGGCAGATTCATTTTGAATTTTTTGAGGTATCTCCGTACTGCTTCCACAGTGGCTGCACCAGTCTGCATCCCCACCAACAACAGTTCAAAAGGGTCATCTTTTCTTCAAATTTTTTTTTTGGGGGCGGCGGTTTAGCTCATGTTTCAAAACTGTCTCACAGACTCACCTAGAACAAGGATTTAATGTTAAATGAAGAATTTAAAGTTAAAACTAAAGTTGAACATCAAGGTAACTTACTAAAGAAAGATAAATTATAAAGAAACTGAAAAGGGGAAAACAAAAGAGAAAAAAAATAGACTAAGAAGTTCAAGAGAAAACTGAAATAAGTCAGAAGAAAATCAGTTAAATGGTTGGATAGTCATTACATATTTAACTTTTTAACTATCTTACAAAATTAGAACTAGGGATTAATTCAAGTTTTAAATATGTTAATCTGAATATATGCATATATAACTTTAATCCAGGCTGATTCAGTGTCATTTGAAGAACCCAACATAAACCTATAAAAGAAAGCCACATAAGCAAGAAGGATCTGTGTTGTGCCTGTGTGATTTTTTTTTTTAAGTTTACTCTATATGAACATTAAGGGACTTCTTTATCTGAAAAATCACTAAAAGCAATAGAACATTCAGGAGACAGAAAAACCTCACATATTGGAAAAGGTATTTTACATATTCTTTAAAAAGATACATACCTGTAATTTATAGTCAGATATGAATTTGGATCTGAATTCTAAGTCCATTGCTTATTATCTCAACACAGTCTATCCCTGTTCTATAAACTCTGTTTCCCTGTTATAATAATTCCTCTCCACTGGCATATTTATCAGAGCGCCTGGCCCAAATAGGCATTATAGAAATGGTAGGGACAGAATGATTGAGTAGAGATTACATAGAGGAAGTTTAGGGTTCAATAAAATTAGGAAAAAAACATGCCTAAGGGTTTTTCACTCCCCACTTCTTCTAGTTCCTCAAATTCCCCTACTTACTGTTATATTTTGTACTTACTATGCTCTACTCTTGGTTGATTTCCATAATGTAATATATACCATTATCAAAATAAATCCTAATGTTTATTTCTCATATGGGTAATCCACAAACTATGTACTATGTTATCTATTTATCCATATAGTAATATTTACTCACTAAACTAGCAACTCTTTGTGATAAAGGCCAGTGTATTTATTTTGCTTTCCCTAGAGAACTGAATATAGTACTTAGCATAAACCAACTAGTCTACTGATCAATAACTAATAAACCAAAATTAACATGATGTGTCTGTGACTGCTGCAGAGTCCTTTTTTCCTTGGTGGGTCTCAAAACTGCAACACTTAGGATTGGAACACTTAGGAATCATGACACTGAGTATACCATGAAGAAAGATGTTTAGTGAATACTTCATTTTCTTCATTTGCAAAATAGAAAACCACAAACATGAATACAGAGAATAGTAAATTTTACTAATGGACCTCATTACCCAATTTGCTTTATTTCACTTAGCTTTAATTTTTCTCTTCTATTCTACCTATGTCCCATAGCACTGCATACATTTCTACCTTTTTACTTTCATTATACTTTCTTGAACCAAAGGAATAAATACGGGAGAAAATGAGGAATATAAAGATAATTTTTAATTCAATATTGGCTAATATTTACAAAAGCATGTACATAAGTTTTGCCATTAGCACATTAAAGTCTTTGTAGCTACTTCTATATCTTCAATTATTCAATTGAATTAGTATGTACTGAGTTTCATGTATATGCAAATCACACTCCCACTTGTGAGACAGTATTATGAGCACTTATAATGGAATAAATGTTGAATATGGGAAGGCCAAATACACTATATGAGCCATTACAAAAAAGCAACCTCAATCTAGTTCTTGAACAAGCTTACAAAAGGTTTCTGTTTTGCCATGACTTTGGCTATATCACAAAGTAAAACATGATTTATTCCTCTGTTTACCAATGTTTAGTCTTGAACATAAAAAATATTTCTATTCATAAATTTACTCTCAAAATTATAACTTGGTTGTTTAGAAAATCTTGAAAATGTTGGATGTACTAAAGGAAAGGTGAAATCAGATGCATGTTGGACTAAGGAACTTAAAGTGTTTTCCAAGCATTTTTGGTTTTGTAAAATCTAAATTTATTTTCTCGGAAATCATCAAATGCTTGTTTATATTAAAAAATTATGAAACCATTTTCTAATCTCTTTCATTTAATTTCTACTGCTTTTTAGTAATCATTTATTATACAGAAACAGAGGGATTTTTTTGTTCCTTTTTTTTTTAATGAAAATGTTTTCTTTAACATAGCAGGAAGAAATTAAAAAACCCAGTAGGTATAGGCAGCTCTTATTATAAATTTAAACTTGGTTTGAAATTTATGGCATTGTTTTTGAAAGAGAATGAAAGTCTGTGTATTTTCCCCAAAGATTCATTATCTCCCAACCAAAAAGTAATTCTAGATAAAAGTGCCATTCCAATAAATGCATCTCAAAAATGTAATGAACCCGAGAACCCAAAGGTCGCTGATTCGATTCCCAGCCAGGGCACATAACCAGGTTGCAAGGCAGGTCTCTAACCAGATCTGTAGGTGAAAGGCAACCATACATTGATGTTTTTCTCCCTTTCTTCCTCTCTCCCTGCCCTTCTCTCTAAAAATTACGAATAAAGTCTTCTAAAAAAAATTTTTTTTTAATGTAATGAGAAACAAGTTACCATATGTTATTGCAAAAATACCATCTTCTCACATGATAGGTCAGTTTACTTATAATCAAAAGGGAATCAATTTAGAGAAAAAATGTTTTTTAATATACATAAATATACTGAGTATTTTATACAAATAGTAATGCCAAAGTTGGTTTTATAATAATTATATTTTCTTTATACACCTGACTAAATTATATATTCATTATTTACTCATAAAATATTTACTGGGAAAATTCTGTGTCATGCAAGCACCATTCTGTGCTCTGGAGCCATAGCGTTGACAAGTAAGGCGGTTTCTGCTTTGAGGAGCTGACATTTCAGTGGGAGGCAGCAGATCATAAATAAGGTACTTTCAGAAGAAAATACAACAGGTGATGAAGTACATAATGATGGGGGAGGAAGTACATTTAGATAAGGCAGTCAGAAAGTCTTTCTGTAATGAGGGGGGGGGGGTGACAGCTGAGCTGAGATTTGAGGAAATCAACCATGAAATGATTTGGAATTTCTGGGGAAAGGAGTCAGTGTGAACAGTGCTTAGTAGGAATGATCTTGGAGGACTTCTACTGCAGATTAAATAAGGTGACAAATTCTTAGACAGTTTTTATTGCAAAGTGGCATCCTCTTTCCCACTCCATGAATCTGTGCAGGCTTGCAACTGCCTTGACCAAAGCAGTGTGTTGGGAGTGAGGCTGTCTCAGTTCCAGGTTAGTCTCTCAGAGAATTGGCAGCTTCCACCTGGATCTCAGGGCCCTAAGCAGACACACAACCTCTGTTAACTTTCCTGCAGGGAATGCAGGAAGAGCAGCTGAAACTACAAACAGAGGAAATGCAAAGAGGCCCAACTGAGCTGAGCCTTCCCTGCCTACCCACTGGGATCCAGACAAGTGAAAGAAGCTATTTTTGACACCCCTATCTCCAGGCTAGCAGCCAATTGAATACACCATGGAAGCAAGATCACCCAGCCAAGCTCTACTGGAATTCCTGACTCGCAAGCTTGTGAGACATGATAAGATGGTTGTTGTTTTAAGCCACTACATTTTGGAGAAGTTTGTTAGGCAGTAAAGGGCAACAGTTCTTACAGCAGAAAAAGACCAGTATGGTAGGACATGATGAATCAAGGAGGCCGAGATGTGGAATAGGCCCAAACATTTTATCCTGGGCACATTTGAATGACAATGTGGAATATGATTCTGACTATATATATATATATATATATATATATATATATATATACTTGCTGTCATTTAGAAAATCAATTTTAGAGAGTAAGAGTATAAGCAAGAAGAAGAAATTTCAGAAGAGTGTTGTAGCTATGTAATTGTCTCATTTAATTCTCAACAACAACCTGTTGAGCCAGCAACCTGTATTGTCTTTGTTTTACAAATGGGCATATTGAGGCACTTAAAGGTTAAATAATGTTCCCAGCGTTGCACAGAATAAAAGGTAAAAAATATGATTGCAAGTCAGGCTGATTTCAAACTGTTTGCATTAATTAATTTTCTAAACCAGGGGTCTCAAAAAACTACAATAACTATTGTCTCTGGACCAGCAACATCAACCATCCCCTAGAAATTCATTATAAGTGCAAGTTTTTAGGTCCCAACCCAAACCTACCAAATCAGAAACTCTCAAGCTTGGGAGCCATCATTTTTTGTTTTAAGAGATGTTCTCAGGGAGTTTGATGAAAGGTCAAAAATTCTGTCAAACAGAAAAGGAAGAGGGCTTAGAATTGAACTTCTCAAGGGGTACTTTTGGCTGCGCACAAGAAGTCAGCACAGGAGAATGAAGAGAAGCAGTTGGAGAACAAGGGAACACAGAAGACTGTGGTGTCAGCCAGGACAAAACAATGTTTCAACAAGCAGAGGTTGTTCCACAGGGTCAAAAGTTGCTGAACAATCAAGTAAAAGAGGAGACAGAGCATGATTAGTGGACTTGCCAGAATAGATGGAAACCATTGGTTATCTTGAAAATGAGTGATTTTGTGGATTGGTGAAGAAAGCCTGATTATAATAAAATAAAGAATGAATAAGGAGAGAAGAAAGGGAAACTAAAGAGTAACCAGTATTTTTGAGAAGTTTTTTCTATGAAGCTAGAGATATAGGATGATAGAAGAAATTTAAATAAATACTGTTTCTTCTTAGATAAAAGATATAAGGTATTTTTATATGCTACTAAAAGCCATCTGATGCAAGGAGAAATTAAAATTGAGAAAGAGAGGGAGACACAATTATGGCACAAGGAAAGTTCTTTAGTAGACAAGGGGAGAGAATTTGTCTTCAAGTAGGATCACAAATTCCTGATCTTAACAGGAGGTGGAGCAAAGTATCTTGGATTGGATGAAGCATAGTCTGAAGATGTGGTGGTCAGGTGAGATGGGTCTTGTCAGTGTGTGTACAATTTAACTTATCAGTGATGTATCATCTGAAGTCATGTGTCAGAGGTGAAAGTGGCATGAAGAAGAGAAGGTGTAAAATAACTTTCTTAGAATGTGGGAATGGAAACTTAGTAAAGGAATGGAGAATTGCTAGCCAATGCAGAACACCATCTGAGATTTATGGTCATTAATTTAATGAGACTACTGAAGAATTCTTTTCTCCAGCAGGTTGAGTTTAAAGCTGCAGCTTTTCTGGGTTAATACAATAAAGTGAGATGAGAGGAAGACTGTTTACAAGAAAGTGGTTATAATGATGGACCATGAAATCAAGGGTTTCAATGTGAAATAAAAAACAGTATTTGTGAAAATATTTGGACTTAAATATTTACATATTTCAATTTAAAAAACATTAGAAAGGAAAATATCTTCATTTGGCAAGAATTTACTCTGAACTTTCTCTAACTAAGCTAATTTAATAACTATAGAGAAAATATTTTCTAAATAAAGATAATACAGAGATGAATCAGATGTAAAAATAAAACTTTTCAGATTAATCACAAAAATGTATTTTGAGTAAGATTTCATAAAAAATATGATCTTATTGCAAGATCATATTGCAATAAAAAAAGGATTCATTAAAAAAATACCAGTGGCATGGCATAGATATGGATTTAAAATTTTTTATTAAAGTTCTTGACTACAGATCAAGAATAATTCTCTACTTCTGCTATTTTTAAAATTAAGATAAGTAATATAAAAATGACTGCATTGATTTTTATATATAAAATGTTTTAGAAGAATTTTTACTTGAACATAGTTTTTGAAAAGAACTATTTTATAGGTTTACCAATATAATAAAAAAGTCAGTCAATGAATATATGTATATCCACAAAGCCTACATGTTTCTAAGTATTCCGCCTCATTCTCAAAAATGCCCCAGTTAATGATAAATTATATGACTGCCATAGATATAGTTTGTTAAGAATTACTCTGTTACTCCATTGTATCCACAATAAATTGAGCAATGGTCTGAAATTCAAATAAATAAATGTCTACTATATGTTTTGAACTGGAGCCTCAGAAAGTTTCAGAGCTGGGAGAAATAGTAAAGCTCATGTAGTCCAAACTCCACATTTTACTGCTGAGAAAGCCAAAACCTAAGAAGCCACATCTTCAATCCCAAGCACACACTGCTGATTAGTAGCAGAGTTCGGCCCAGAATTCACTCTTCCTTAGCAGTTAATGTTCTTTTCAGTGCACCATGCTTCAGATAAGAGTTTTCTGATCAAGTAGTCCTACAAAATCATGGGTTTTTTCCAACTAAAGTGAATTATGTTTTGTTATTATGCATTAGTTGGTTTTAATTTACAAGTCAAAATTATGTTTTCACCAAATTATTTCTTCCTAGCAATCTTTCTATGTGTTGTTCTGATAAAAACAATTGAACGTTTTTTCTTCTAAATCAAAAAAAAAAAAAAAAAAAAAAAAAAAAAAAATTGTTTTGGTTTGGATCATTCTGGCTGTTTTTTCATGATTTTACAATAAAATAAAAACAACAATTTAAGGTCTTGATGTTCAATTTGTGGTTTAAATGCTGACATTAAAAAATGAAGAAATGAACAGATCTTATTTTTTCAGACGACTACTATTATGATACAATTTCCCTTAACAGAGATTTAAAAAATGACCAACTAAGCTTTATTGATTTATAGGAGATGAAATCATATTTCTATTTCAACAGAAAAAATAACCACCAAGTTCAAAAACAAGTCTTCAGTTGCATTACATTCTCAAGAGTTATGGATGGGCATTCAAAAGTCAACGTGCTCCTATTTCTTACTGGAAAATCTACTGGGCATATAGCTGAGGGTTTCTCCCAGGTTAGAAAAGACATAATAGGAAGCTTTGTTTCTTTGCTGGTATAAACTGACACTTTCTGGTGATTCTTTCATTGATTGACACTTTCCACTTTGATTAGAAAAAATAAAATGTTGATTTTTTTGAGAATGAAGGCCTGCCTTCAGATTATGTGCTTACAGAAATTATCAGGGTTATTCTTAGAAAATGATTCAGAGAAAGTGTCAAAACAAAGATTATCCCACACATAGCATTAATAAAAAAATGGATACAAAAGCAAAAAAGCATATGTTTAAATGTATATACAGTCAGTCCTAGATCTTCAAGAATTCTGTACTTGCAAATCCACCTCCTTTCTCAAATTATCTGTAATGTAAAAAATCAATGCTGCCAGCACTCCGGCCATCATTAGCAGCATAAGAGGAGGGGGAAAGGATTTGATTTGCCTGACATATACATTCCTAGCTGAAGTTGAGCAAGACAATTGTTTCTGTATTTCTGGTTCAGCTTCCATACTGTAGTAAGTGTCTTTTTCAGTTTATTTGGTATTTCACATTTTTTACTTTTTGTTGATTTCACTGATTAAAATGAACACTACAAGTACTGCTGAAGTGCTGTCTGATGCTCCTAAATGGTGTACACTGTGGAGAAAATACACACGTCAGGCAAACTTGAACCTAGGCATGAGTTTTCATTGCTGTTGGCCCCAAATTCAGTATTAATAAAACCAATATGTAAGGCATATAAGTAAATAAATACCTAATTATTAAATCAAGTGTCTAAACAGAAAGACATAAGGTTAAGTATTGATCAGTTGACAAAAATCTAAGCAGTTGTTCATGGGAACTTAACCCTGTATTTTGCCTAAGAACAATGGTTTAGTATTTACTAATTCAGTGTACACAGCAATTTTATAGAACATAACTACTGAAAATAATGGGAATTGAATATAAATATATGTATATATATACATCAACACTTATGAAATAAAACCTCTTAGATTTTACATTTTAGAAAATATTATGGCATAATTCTAGTCTGACTGTACTTTCTACCTATAGGGTTCTATTCATAGCTGTTCTGAAATCATTACAGGGAATAAGGAGCCAATGAATAGTCATTTGCTTTCCTCATCCTTTCACTTCTAAGTTCTTGTGAATTTAAGCATTCAGGCAGAAAATGTTCCATACATACATACACCACTCAGGATTGAGCCCCTCTTTCCTGTCAGAGCTAGAGGTCCAAGGATGGTACACACTAACATTCTTGCCACTCCTGTAAGCCACTGAGCAGATTCTTCAAGGTCAAGGAAACCCATATACTCTCATCACAGTCATGGACATGTAAAGTCCACTCCCTGCTTCCAAATAAATAGAACCTTAGCATAATTTGTTTTCCAATGGAACATATAAGCATAATTCCCCAAATTCATTTAGTAAGATGTTAGTCCAAGCCAATACAAAAGAATAAAAAAATATTACTAAGGGCAGGGTTGTTTTTGTTGTTGTTGTTGTTGTTATTTTTTAAGGGAACATTGTTTCAAATGTGTGTAAATCACATTACAGTCCACATAAAGTTAAATCAAATTAAAATATTGAAATATTTGCTCAACATATAAAATAGTCCTACATGTAAGAGTCAGCTTTAATAAACATGTTTTAGTTCACATTCAGGTACAGATTATAGTTTAACGATATCCATTTTATGGCTCTGCATGTTTGAGACACATTGGTCAAAAACACATCATTCAATGAAAATGTTTATCTCAACCTACCTCTTCTATCTTTACGGTATCACTCTGCCTGGCAAAGATTAACTGTGTCCTGCACTATCTCACTGGATCAACAAAACATGCTACCAAGCACTAGCTTAAATGGATCACGAGGACACTGGATCAGTTTCATTTCCTACATATATTCTTTAAAAGATTTTATTCACTATTTCCAAAGAGATGGGGAAGGGAGAGAGGCAGAGAGGGAGAGAAACATCAATGTATGCCTTTCACCTGCCTCCAGTACAGGTTTGGTTAAAGACCTGGCTTACAAACTGGTCATGTGCCCCGGCTGGGAATCGAACCAGCAACATTTGGGTTCACAGGCCAGCACCTATCCACTAAGCTGCCAGCCAGCACCATTTCCTAAATATCTTAATACACTAGGATATGTATATTTTTACCTTGATGTTGAGATACCCTAAAATAAAAATCCTAGAACATGGAATATTTTCAACTTTTGATCAAAATGGAAATGTAAAGTCACACATGCTAAAAAAAAATGAACAGTATTACTACCAAAACTGTGATTAATTAGAATTACCACAACATCCCCCTTTTCTGCATAAATGCCCATTGCACTATGAATAAAATCCTAAAAATGTTCCATGGTCCACCTCTTGACCTATTTCTGACTCTTTCTCCAGCTATTGCTCCTGCTTCTCACCTTCTCCCACCATATTTCAGCCACAGTATCCTTCTTTATGTTACCCGGAAAGCCAACTTTGTCTCTGCTTTGGAGTCTGCACTTGCCCTTCACTCTCCCTGGAATGCTGACCCCATGGCCTCACATTGGTAATACATCTTTATCTTTAATGTCTAAATGCAAAACTCACCTCCTTATTGACTACCCATTCCAAGTTAAATCCAACATCCGTGTAACTCTCTATTAGAATACCCTACTATATAGTCTTTATAGCCTTCATTCTATTTGAACTCACCTCCCATTTATTGGTTCACATGCATTTTGCTTGTCTACCTCCATAGTATGTAAATTGGGGTATTACACATCTTACTCCTCACTATCTCACTCCTCTTAGAAGATTGTCTGGAATATAGTTGAGCTCATTAAATATTTTCTGGAAAAAATAAACTAGTCACACCACTTAAATGCAAAATACAAACTTCCAGAAGAAACTAAATATAAGCACATCTGAATGGTAGAATAAATGCTTTTGGAAAAAAATATTGTATCTGGTTGCTTTGCCTATACAAAGTGTAAAAGAGATTTGTTTAGTGTTTGGGGATTTTATTCCCACCAAATTTTTAATGCCAGCTACACTTGAAAGACCTTCTGAAGACAGAAAGACAAGCACAACCTGCTGGAAAGTGATGGAAACATGAATCATCTGTAGGTTTCTTCATGGTTAGGCATAGGAGACCAAAGTTATGGAAATCATTTAACCATTAAAACACTGCAACATATTGGACTAAGTAATGGCAAAAATCCCAACCCCCATTGTTGTCAAAAGAACAAATATAATTAAAACAATGATAGTAAGAAGAAAGATAAAGATGAGCAATTTTATCTTTCACCTGCACTTTAATCTATGTCTCCAGTTGAATCTCTGACCTGCATTTCAATGCCTATCTGAAGATATTTAAAGAACATCCTAAGATTTCATAAGGTCACTAAGGCCTCAGCATGGCCAGTCAGATTCATCTTTTTCCTCCTCAAAATGATTCTCTGTACTGACCAGAAAATGTGTAATCATCTTCCATGTGTCACAGGTTCTCATATGTACCAAATCCTACCCAGCTTGCCTCCTTGAAATATCTCTTGTCTCTAATTCTTATCTCTGTCTCAGAGTCTACACTAGGCCTAGATCCATGTTAGCTCACATCAAGGCTGTACATCTCATTCTCCTGAGGTGGATTGATCACCCCAAAGCTCAACTATAAACCCCAACTGAGGTTTGGAATATGGCCTTGTCTATCACCATTTTTATTATTTCAGAATTATGTCTCTGTATAAACGGCTCAGGAAAGTTATATGATAGGAAAGAAGATCTAGAGGACTTGTTCAGGGAAAAATATTTATTATCTACATCAAAGGGGAGGTTGAAGGGCTGATGGTGGTTATGTGGGTGATGGGAGCTAAAGATGATCAAAGCAACCCCTTGTTGCCACTGATACTTAGGACCCATGTACCAACATGGCTTCTTACTTCTGCATTGGAAAGCATGGGGGTGTTGACAGCAGAAAGGTATTTGATTACATGAATGAGATGAGAAGCAGATCTCCTAACTCTAAATTTCAAGTTCTTGCCCTGGCTGTTGGCTCAGGGGATAAGGTGCCAGCCTGTGAACCCAAAGGTGGCTGGTTCAATTCCCAGCCAGGGCAACATAATCAGGTTGCAAGCCATGTCTCCAGTCACATCTGTAGCTAGAGGCAGGTGAAAGGCAACCATACATTGATGCCTCCCTCCTTCTCTGCATCTATCCCTTCCTTTCTCTCTACAAATAATAAATAAAATCTTTTAAAAATTAAAATTATAAATAAATAAATTTAAATTTCCTGTCACTACATTACATTGTCTCCTTTAAATGTAAAGATGAGGAGGCATGATGGCAGGTATCTCCGTATTGTTTTTAAAATAAAGCTAATGTGGTTACTAATCAATCCAGAGTATGGCTGAATTATAATTGTAAAAGTTATTGTTTTAATTCATAAATAGTGCTCAAGAAAATAAAACTTTTAATTTCATAATTGTTGAAGAAAGATACCTGCAAACTTACTAAAGATAGAGTTCTTATTGCATTTGTTGACAAATCTTGATATTTCAAGCACATCTTAAAGGCCAAATTTAAACTTATTGTTAATTCCTCAGTAACCAAAACTTTGAAGCTCAATGAATGCCTATTGTACATTTTAAAGGAAAGTACAAGAAGTTGTTAATAGCATAATTAAATCATTCTAAACAACAGTCCCCGGTGATATACTAGCTCAGCTGGCAAGAATAGAGCTGATCAGGCTGACATTCAAGCTCACCGCATGTGGGATAATTAGTTCCAGTTTGCCTCATGGCCACAAATTACACATCTAAATCTTGTCTACCAATTAAAGTGTATAACTTTGGTCGTAAGGCTGACCAAATAAAAAAATGTAGCTGTCTTGTGACAACATTACTACTGGAAAACACCACTTTAAACTTTATGCCTTGCTGATGATGAGTCAATATAGATGTATAAATAAGACATTTTTAAAATTGAATTTATTGGGGCCACATTGGTTCACAAAACTATGCAGGCTTTAAGTTTACAGCTTGATAAATCATCACTAGCACAATGCAATGTGGGTACTCTGTGAACCTACACTTGGTGCACTTAAATTTTTAAAAAAGATTTTACTTATTATTTTCAGAGAGAGGGGAAGAACGAAAGGCAAAGAGGGAGAGAGACATCAATGTAGGGTTGCCTTTCACCTGCCTCCAGCTACAGACCTGGCTGGAGACCTGGTTTGCAACCTGGTTTTATGCCCTGGGAATCGAACCAGCAACCTTTGGGTTTGCAGGCTGGTGCCTTTTCCACTGTGCCACCAGCCAGAGCTTGGTGCACCTTAATTTTATAAGGAGAAAAGATTAACGTGTTTTCAAGGCCCCCCAACACATATGTACTAAAAACTTTTCATTTTGCCACTTTCCTAATACACCTCATTTTTCATTTCCAGTCACACTTAACTTTGTTGCAGATTGGTTTCTCTCAATGAGACTAAGTAGAGAATAAGACAGAGTGTTCATTTTCAAACTGCTGCCTCTTGGCAGCCATCCTTCAGAACTTATTTTCTGGAAACACGTATCTGAAAAGCAGAAACAATTTATACTCAGTGAATTTTTTTTTACTAGAGCAAACAAAATAACTAGCTAGCTAAGGAAAACATGGTAAGATGCGCTTTCTGGATGTATAACTCAATAGCATCCATTCATATTGTAATCTCCCTGGCACACTGAAAGAATAAGCGACAGGTAACAAAGATGGCATTTGGTGAATCCCCACATGCATATGCCTTTATATTACCTAATCTTCTGGCAATTCTTAGTTTAATTTTCCCTCAGTTTGCCTCTGAATCAAAAATTCCTGTATTTCACTAATATTGCCATAAATATGTCAGACATCAGCTGCTGGTAATTACAAGGCTTGCCTGTCTAGTGGCCTGTAGGGTATTCTCTCCCGGAATTCTAAGCTTACCCTCCCTCATACTGTGAGTCTGTCCCTATAGTAACAACTTTTCCCATACCGTAGTTTGTGTGCCTAGACGTTTTTAAAGCCTGGGAATTGACCACAAATTTGACACATCTTCATGTGTGTCCAACTAAACTTCCATATAAATTTATACATAAATGTTTATTTAATACAAAGGACAAGTATGAGAAAGAATGTGTTATATAGGAAAAACTAAAAGGCCCTTACTTAGCTAGGACCTGGATGAGATGAAGTGCATGCAGTTCTGTCTCATGGATTTCATGACAGCATCATGGGCTTTGACTGCTCTCTACTGGAAAGAAAATAGATTAAGTATTCTCAAATGCCTAGCTACTAGGAGAAGAGTAATTACATTTTATCTTGTTCCTCTCCTCATTTTCTTATTCTATTTCTTTATATGTAAGATGACTGTAAATTACTATCCACATCCTGAATTTTTAGGTATTTTAGGATTACATTCATACAATGATATATTCATTTCTAACTTTACTTAAAAATTTACCTTCTCCTACATTTACTGCCAAGTCACTTCCAGCAAATGGCATTAGTGTCATAATTTCTTTCCACATTATAGTACTCAGTATTCAACCAACAATAAGGTCATGTTGGTGTTGTTAAAAGGAAATTGGCTATCTCTCCCTCACACACACACACACACACACACACATTCATGAGATACTAACAATGCTTTGATGACCTTTTTTATGTTAAAAATGGAAATAATTTTTATAATTTCAGTTAGAGACAGAGCTGACCTGTCAGTGCCCCATTACACAAAACATACTGATTTAAAAAACTGATCCTTTTTAAAGTTAAAAACTAAAAACCCAACTAGACTTCAATTTTGAAACAAAGAATTTAGTAATTTCAGCTTTAAATAAAGCATGTCTCTGAGGCACTGTTACCATACAAGCAGGAGAAGTTCAGGCTGCAATTTTTTTTTTTTTTTTAAGATTTTATTTATTATTTCCAGAGAGAGAGGAAGGGAGAGAGGCAGAAAGGGAGAGAAACATCAATGTATGGTTGCCTTTCACCTGCCTCCAGCCACAGACCTGGCCGGAGACCTGGCTTACAACCTGGTTATGTGTCCTGGCTGGGGAATCAAACCAGTGACTTTTGGGTTTGCAGGCTGGTGCCTTATCTGCTGTGCCACCATCCAGGGCCATGTTGATTTCTTTATAAAGGATTCCACTCATTGAAAGCAATGATGTCATGGCTGCAGTCTGGTGGGCAGACAGTTGATTAGGAAAATGTATTATTTCTATATCTATTAGCCTTCTGTGTAGCATTATACAAGTAAGGTGTAAAAGCAACCTGAAAAAAAGAAAGAAAGAAAGAAGGAAGGAGGGAGACAGGCAGGGAGGAAGGAAGGAATTTTGGTGATAAGCAAAATGAAAAATAAAAGCACATAACAAAAACATAATGCAAAATGAAAATTAATGCTGAGAACATTCCTGAAAATAATATACAAAATAGGCCTTCTCTAGACATTTCCAATATTCACTTTCTAACTTCTGGTACTCAGAGGGTATATGTAAAATATTATTTGATTTGAAAGCAGAATCTTCAAACTGAGCTATATGTATGTAGTCCTTCCATACCTAACATCTTTCTAAGGAAAACCCACACAAGGATGGTTTCAAGGGAGAGTCCAGCTCTGGTGCCTCCCCTCATAATGGGTTCCTGCTACCACTTAAAAAATTTTTTTAAAAAGGCCCTGGCTGCTGGCACAGTGGGTAAGGCACTGGCCTATGAACCCAAAGGTTACTGGTTCGATTCCCAGACAGGGCACATAACCAGGTTGTAAGCCAGGTTTCCAGCCAGGTCCGTAACTGGAGGCAGGTGAAAGGCAACCATACATTGATGTCTCTCTCCCTCTCTGCCCCTTTGCATTCCCCTCTCTCTGAGAATAATAAATAAAATCTTAAAATAAATAAAGAAAAAAAAGATCTATTCCTCATTTATCTGGATTTTTATCATGAGGTTTGCTTGAGGTGTAAAATCCCCAAAGTTATTAAAGGGATAATTCATAATACTGATAGAGGTGTTGAGAAAATAACCAAGTTTTGAAGACAAATTTTAACAATTAGAATCTGATGTCAGTAGAAAACATTTTTAAATAATTATAATTTATATAATAATTTTTAGCCAAAAAATATGTAATCAATAAACACTATCAAATATATATACAGACAGATGAAAGATTATAGAATAGAAATCTGTGTTTAAAGAGAAAAAGAAATGATGTAAATTATCTGTTTGAGATGAGAATTTTTAAATGTATTTTTTAAATGAATAATGATGGATATCAAATTATAATTAGACTTACTATCCATTATTAGAATCAGTATTAGATTTCAATGATTATGTTTTATATATATATGTATGTATATATGTGCATATACACATATATACATATTTCATATTAACTTTATTCTAGGTATATTTTGTTATATTGTAAATGGAAACTTGCATTATATTTTGACTGATTGATATTTATAAATAGAAAATCTCTTAATATTTTCACATTACTTTTACACAGGCAATTTAGTAAAATACCCATCATTCAATGATTCTCTTTGGTATTTTATGTATATAGTTACACAATGTTCAAATAAGATAGTTTTAACTATTTGTAATTTCATAGCATTTTTATTTGATTATTTCATATAGCACCTATAGCACCTCCTAAATAATATTAATTAATAGAGGCTGTATTACTAAAGGTATAAACCAAGCTACTATAAAAGAAAGATGCAAAGTGTAGTAGTCTAAATAAGACAGAAATCCCAAAAATGAGTACCCAGGACTCTGCTATTCTCAATATGTTGCTTCTATCACAGTTTCTAGAGAGGGACTTTCTATTTGCCAACTTTTCCACTAAAAGGAGGGAAAAAGCAAGTTCAGAACAAATAATTTTTCTTTAAGAGGTTGCTTGAAAATTGGACATATCACTTCTGCTTATAACTCACTAGATGAAACTTAGTTACATGGTTATAACCATACTTCCCTATGAAGCTAGAAAATGCAAACTCTTGCAGAGCAACCATGTTAACTCTTGGGTATTTTCTAGTACTAAATAAAAGGAGAAGCAGATAGATGAATACAACTAGCATAAAGAATATCACTTTAATGAGAATGCTCATTAGGCATCATGCTGGCATTGTGTTGAAATATATTTTAACAAGTTGATATAGTATTAATTTATTCCTACATTAGTAAGTGTTATTACTGGAAATGTATATTGAATTTTATCAAACTTTTCCATATATATGGAGGTAATTATGTATTTTTCTTTTTCCTTTATTAAGGTAGAACATTATATTAATGCATATATTTCTAATAATGAAATTAGGCTTGTATTTGTGACATGACTATCATTATTAATATTATTCTTTAAAGGGTAAAAACCCAAAATAATTGGAATAGCATTTTTTAGAAAAATAAATGTAAGTCAAGTAGTCCTGATTATTTATAAGACCCTATGAATTTTAGAGACTTAAATTAAGCAGAAGACACAATCTCAGATATCCTCAGAGACCAGATGGACAATATAAGTGAACAAAAAGTGAGTGAAGTAGTCTAGGTGGGGCCAGCACAAGCCCAGGGTAAAAAAGTAGCTGCTACCCAGCTCCAGTGTTGAGATGCCAAAAAGACATCAATTCCTGTAATGTCAGGTTGTCCTATCTTTTTCAGTGGACTAACAATTTATATGTTTATATAAAATGATTCTATTTCCATTATTTTTATTTTTTATCATTCTTAATTGTTATATTATAGTTATCCCAATTTTTCCCCTTTGCCCTCCTCTACCCATCCCACCCCCCACTCCCACAGTCAACGCCCTTACTATTGTCCAGATCTGTGGATTGTTAATACACATGTTTTTTGTCTAATCCCTTCCCCTTCTTTCCACCATTATCCCCCTCCTCTCTGGTCACTTGCAACCTGTTCCATGTTTCCATGCCTCTGGTTCTATTTTGTTCATTAGTTTATTTTGTTCATTAGGTAACTCTTATAGGTGAGATCATATGGTATTTGTCTTTCACCAGTTGGCTTATTTCACTTAGCATAATATTCTCCAGTTTCAAATGACTCAATTTCTAAATATTGATAGAAATACAACACACACACACACACACACACACACACACACACACACACACACCCCACCACTGCACAGGCCAAAGAAAACATACAATTGAATGGATTAGGCTGATACTGGTTTTCTCTGATGTAGAATATATTTACCCCAGCCCTGGAACACGAGGAAGTCAATTGATTTAGGGTTCATGAGGTGGCAGATTCTAGAACCAGGCCAGCAGAGATCCCCTGGGTTGGCCTATCCCCATAACCATCTATGTGCACTGACAAGGTTGGTGTCTGGACACAAAAATCTAGGCCTTTGAGCATGAGGGGCTCATGGCCTGGGGTAATATTGAAGATTGCTTGTTCCCAAACAATGGTTGTAACAGCTTCTTCGGTAGAGTAAAAGCCTGAGCAGAGGGCCCACCATGTACCCCTCCTGCCCTACTCTGACCCCAAACAGTCACTGAACCACTTCATGGACAATTGCTGGAGCACCATTCATGGGGTATGGAGGGAGAAGGGGAACTGCTTCAGGGGACAAAGCCCTAGACTTGAGGAAAACTACAAGCATGGGAGACTTTTTACTTACTATCCCCAAAGTAAGATACCTAAAATATAAATCTGTAAGACTAAAGCCCTGCAAGGTTCTATCACTGGAGTGGTCCAGGCCCACAAGCATGTTGGATGAGGTCTGCCATAGCCTTGCTCCTACTTAAGCCCACCGCCCACTTTGCATTTTATATTTCAGATACACAGAATTTCTTACAGCTTCCCAAATGCATGATTCTGTTTCATGCCTTCTTGTGGCAATACCCTATCTGTCCTTCCCTACCCCATTCTCTGCTTCCTATTAATACTTGATGATTAATTCAGGTGATTTAGGTGTTAGCTCACCTAAAGGGTCTTTCTTGAGCACCAGCGACTTGCATCCCAAAACTAGAGCCAGGCTTCATTCCATTCTGTATTCCCACAACAAGCCTTGACTTGCTTTCATCGTAACTATTTGTTTTCAATTTACCTATTAATATGCCTGCTTCACATCAAGGGCAAAGATAGAATTTGTTTCATCTTCATATGTCCAATTTCTGGAATAGCATCTGTCATAGAGCAGACAATCAACTAAGCTGGGCTGAATCGTACGAAACCTCCTCTTCGGCCTCCTAAGTAAATCAGAGCTGTTGGCCTAAGCTTTAGAAGATTGCTGGAGTCTCTTCCAATTCAAAAATGTTATGACTCAAAACACACACTCCCCACACTTAGAAAAAAACACTATGCTATTGATTTTAATTGATATGAGACTATCCCAGACCTTTCCAACTCAATCAGGCCAAACCTGGTACCATTTGTAAAATTTTGTTTTTTACATTTTAATAGCCACATGTGGCTAGCGGCTGTTGTATAAGACACTGAAGGAATGTACAACTGGAAAACTTGTATCAGTTACAATTACAAGTATGACTAACAGATGAAAAAATAACAGTGATTCAATCAGGATAAAACTATTTTTTTCTGTTCCACAAATAAGCCCTGAGGAAGGCACTAAGAGGTGGTGTGGTACACCACAATGTCTGGGACCCTGCCTCTTCGGCATTAATATTTACTATTGTGGCCTTTGATCCCAGAATCATTGTCTAAGATAACTGTTTCAAAATCACATTCATATCCAGCAAGCAAGAAAGATGAAAGAGAGGATAAGGGCAGGCCTCCAACTCCTTTTCTTCAAGGATTTTCCCAGAAATTACGCACACCACTTCTGCTTACATCCCATTAGCCAGAACTTAGTCACATGTCACACCTTGTTGTAAAAATGGGAACTGGAAAATGCAGTCTTTATTTGGGACAGCCCAAGACCTAGTTAAAAACTCGGAGTTCAATTACCATAGAAGTTCTCACAGATATTGGAGATAATCAGTGTTATTTGCCTTACCTTCTTTTCTATCAGTCTTATAACTTGTGTCTGTGTCCTTCGATCCTCTTTCGAAATATTCTTTTTATGCTGTGAATAATGCTCTGTTGCATGAATATAACATAATTTGTTTACTATATCTTAAATCATTTACTGTATAGGTCATTGCCAAAGTTTTGCTCTTGTAACCGTCTTGCAGGGATCATGTTCATACCAATTATCATTATGAACAACTATGATTATTTTCTCAATTTAAAAAAATTTTTACTACTTTTATTCCCTCATATCCTAGGTAAGATATTATGTAAAGCTGGTACAGTTCTGAATTCTTGTCAAAGGTGAATGACAAGAGATACTTTCTTCAACGCAGAGCTTATCTAATTCTGAGATACCTGCTGCCTTCACACATTTCTTCTGCAGGTACAATGCTTCCAAACAACTGGAAGCGAAAGCTACCAGTACATAGGAACATGGAGAAGAGCTGTAATCTTCGAATACTGTTAAAGTCAAGTTTTAAACTCAGACCACTCAATTGAAAGTTTAAGGACACACCCTGAGCCAATCCAGGATGCAGCTCTGGATTTCATCTGGCACACATACATCGAAATGTGCAACGGGAGATGTCTGCTATGACCTCGGGAGTGATACATGGGGAAGTCTCTCAGAGTGGCAGCCACGTGGGCCTGGGATCAACTACCAGGGCATAGGAGGGATGGGTATTGTGGTCTCTCTCAGGGAGTTTGCAATTATGGGACAAAAAATATTACTGTCTTTAGAAAAATTCTAAATGGGAAGGTATGGGACCAAGGCTAAGACAAGGGCCATCCAAGAATGATAGATATCTTTCTAAGGCCTCTATGGGGGTTTGTTATTTATTCAGTGTCTGTTAAATATTGGTTTTTGATTTATATCGGTACCTCGAAAGTATCTACAAGGATTCAGGCAAAGTTACTATATTAGGGAATATACCCAGGAAAGACTGGAGGTTGGTAAGAAAATGAGGAAGTAGGACCAGGAAGAGAAAAATGATAAGCAAAGTTCCATGGGGTGGGGGGTGGGGGTGGGGCAATCCCACGAGACCAGTCAAGACAGGGGGTGAGTTAAACCTTAGAGTTGTCCCAGACAGAGAACAATGTAGCTAGGGAATTTCTATTCCAGCACACACAAAGGCACGTAAATTTCCAGACACTTGTTGCTCCAATGCTAAGCAACCAGGAGAAGCCCACTCACAGACACAGGTGTTCTGTCGGAGTGGAAACACTGGGAGTTAGGCACAGATAAAATAATTACGTGAGTAACAGAAAGGCTTGGAGAATAAGGAACGCATCAAATTACTAGTAACCAACTATATAAATGATCCACATGCAACCCAAATTGTTGGTTCTTATCAGTAAAACAAAACAAAATGAAACAAAACCTTGAAGTTCCATAGATTTTCATTTTAATGGATTCAGCCTTTTATTCTTTCCATGACTATTTATTGAGTACCACGTGTTGGTGACGTTTCTAGGCATTAAAAGACTAAGGGCTACTTATTAGTGACCAACTATATATACATGAGTTGTAAAGGTTACATGTAAACTAAAACTAAGGCATAACTTTACTAAGGTATCATGCTGTGTAGTCTACTAAGAATCCTGACACCATGAACACTTAGCACAACTTATATTTGTGTCTCAGATAACAGTATTGTACTGTAATGTAGTGGATAAACCTATGAATTTTCAGTATTGATGGCAGTTATCAATTGATGCTAGATACTTGTAGAATTACTGTTTGATTTCTCTTTTATCGTTTTGGCTTGTATTATGGTGTCCCCATATCTTTGTTCTTTTACTTTGTCAAAGAAAACAATGTGAATTAGGTAGTTGATAAATTATTTGCCTTATTCAAGTGTGTCATAGTCAAAAGGGTTTGAGGTAAGATGCAAGTACCAATGATCTAGGCAGCAGGCCACCCATCTAATTGAACTCCACAGGAAATTTAGAGCCCAGCACGCCTGCTATAAATAGATATAAAATTACACATTTAAAGATAAACTGCTTCAAGTAGAGCATCCCTAACAGATCCTTGCCTACACGGAACTAGAAAGACAAATGTTTGGGTTGCTACTAAAAGCTTTATTATTTCTCATTCCAAGGTAATATCTATTTGCATGACACAGGAGAGGTAAATTTAGAGCATTTAAGGGATGAGTTAAACATGTGAAAGTGTTTATCCTAAAGATGTTCTTTTGAACCTAAGGGCAGTTTGGGAACCTTGTCCGAAGGTGCAGCTCCGTGGGTCCCTGGGATTAGGAAGTTCCTTAGAGTCCATGGCCCCAGGTGCTTTAGCATCTCCCTGTCTTTACCTCCCAATTTTGGATTGCCTACATAATGACCAACTCAGAAATCCCAGACAAGTTGTTAGGAATTCCAGATTTTCACCCCTAAACCCAGGACTGACATCCAGTCTCCTACTTGGTCTACAGAAGGCACATCAGATAGCCAACGTGAGTTAAGAGAAAGGAGAGCTGGGTGAGGTGCCAAAGTTGGGTAAATCACACAGCAAAAATAAAGGTCTTGGTACCACAAAGTGGCTAAAGGCCAGAATAATAAGCAAAGAATGAAAAAAAACAAGAGGAATCAGGCCAGCATAGAAGTCTCTGAGAGCATAGTGACAAATTTTACTTAAAGGGACATACGAGGAATTGACCATTTCCCACCTTTACAATAAGGACAAGATACTCTTGGGTTCTGATCTGAACTATCCAAGAGGAAAGGTGAACTCTTTACACTTATAGTTTCTTTTCAAAAAGGCTTTGAAAGGCTAAGTTTAATTTGAAAGGCAAAGTACTATCTTTGAAATCTTCAATTAAAACCAGAAATTCTGGGCTCTGGCTGGTGGCACAGTGCACTGGCTTGCAAACCCAAAGGTCGCTGGTTTTGATTTCCACCCAGGGCACATAATCAATTTGCTAACCAGGTCTCCAGCCAGGTCCGTAGCTGGAGGCAGATGAAAGGCAACTATACATTGATGCATCTCTCCCTCTCTGCCTCTCTCTCTTCCCTTCTTTCTAAAAATAATAAATAAAATCTTAAAAAACAAAACAAAACAAAACAAAAAAACACAGAAATTCCAAAGATATCAGGGACTCCTGGAAAGACTGCTGACAGATTGTACTTAAAGTTTATGGGATTCAACTGATGATTGTAGTGTACATCAATATAAATTCAAACTGAAAACCTGCTTAATAGTGTTCCTGAAACCACACTGCAGAGCAGTGCCTCCACCACACCTCAGCTGCTGGTGGACCAATGTGAAGAACTCTACATCTGCAAAAGCCTGGCACCTTTAGAAAGCCTGGCTCTTCATAGACATAGCGAACTTTGGTCATTTGTGAAGGCAGCAGTAAATTTTTTTTAAAAAAGATAATAAAAGCTGTCAGGTGGTTTGTTTGTCATTAGTGCTTTTTCTTCCAAGAATTTCTTTTAACATGTGCCTGCTCCAGGAATCCCATTATCCTCTGCATAATTTACCTGTTACTACTTTCCTTATTGACATGTAACTAACCAGTATCTTATGTTTTCAGAGTCCCAGTTACCAGTTCCAAAGATGTCAGCCAATTAGGATCTGTAAGGCTAAGTTACATGTCTGTTATAGTATCTCTCAACTTAAATTACAAAAAAAATGCTCTTTAGCCCATGTTCTCCTGCAGCTACCACATTTTATAAACTCATCAGGCTCTAATTTCTTTCCAATTCTCTCTTGAATCCACTCCATCAAAACTTCTGTCCCTACAATTTTGCCAATAACCCCAAGCTGCTAAATCCAATGGGCAATTCTTGGTTCTCATTTTATATATGGTAACAACTTTTAATATGGTTGATTAACTTTCTTCTTCTAAAAAAGTTATTTCATTTTCCATCTGGGATACACTTGCTAATTTTTCTCACTTCTCAATCTATTTTTGCCAGGTCCTCTTCATCTTTGTGACTCCTAAACAATGAAGTTCCTCCAGGGCTCAGGTTTGGACAGTTACTCATAGAGTGACCTCATCCGGTCACAGCAATAAATGCTCTCTAGACTGATGAGTTCTAACTTCATTCCTCCTACCTAAGTATGCCTCCTAATTCAAGCTTTAAGAACTTCACTGCATTTTTCACACCTCCATTTGATCCTTTTTATTTTTTTAATTTTAAACAGAGGGAAAGGGACAGAGAAAGAGAGAGAAACATCTATTGGTTGCCTCTCAAATGCACCACGACCAGGGATTAAACCCGCAACCCAGGTATTTTCCCCAGCTAGGAATCTAACTGGTGACCTTTTGGATTGTGGGACAATGCCCAAACAACTGAGCCAACTGGCTGGGGCTCCGTTTGATTTTTAATAATCATTTCAAACAACCTATCTATAGTAAATAGTTTGATTTTGGTACCAAAGGCTGATTCAGACCTCTGAGAGCAGGAAAACAGGAGGGGTTGCCAGAGGGGATTGCAAACTGCCAGGGGCCATGGTGAGACAGTGGGCAGGACTGCAGTGCCCAGGAAACCACATTTGTGCCTTACCAACGCTCCACCCATGCCGGGTGTAGAGAGCATCTTGTTTCAGGTGGCAGATCCCCTGACTCTGGGCAAGATGGTGGCAGAGAAAGTATTGCACTGAGCACGCACAAGGCTAGCAAGATCATTGAAATGGGGAAAAGCCCACAAACCTCTTTCTGATACCTAATAGGGGTGGGAACAGAGGAAGGCAGGCACAGGCACCAAAAAGGTCAGAATGGCATCAGAGGGAGGTGCTGAACTAAAGAGGCCTGTCAATCTAGCCTGGGGAAAAGAAGAATTGGTTGAGGGGGGAAGGAGGGACCCTCCAATAGAATGCCAAAGTTTGTCCCCTTCACCACCCACCCACTTCCCCCAAAGTCAATCCCACTTGTTGTCCTTGTCCATGGTTCTTCCATACTAGGATCTTGTCTAAGCAGCTCCCCTTCTTTGACTCTTCCTCCCCCTCCCCCTAGCCCCTTTCCCCCTGCCCACTGAAGGCCTATTCACTGTATTCATATATTTTGTTCTGTTTTGCTTGTTGTTTGTTTTGTTCATTATTATCCTGTAATGGGTGAGATCATATGGTATTTGTCTTTCACTGACTGGCTTATTTCACTAAGCATAATACTTTCTAGTTCCTTCAATGTTGTTGCAAAGGTTAGGAGTTCCTTCTTTCTTTCTGCTGTGTAGTATTCCATTGTGTAAATGTACCCAAGTTTTTTGATCCAATCATCCATTGATGGGCACTTAGGCTGTTTCCAGCATTTGGCTAAACAATATGTTTTTAACTGGTCTCCTTCCTCTTACCACTGCCTCCTTGTATTCTGTTCTCATATCCTAAATGAGATCAGACCAAAACTCTGGTCAAAACACTATAATGATTTTCTACTATATCCAGAATAAGAATAAAAATTCTTACCCTGATTTAATAGTTCATGTTCCATAACTCATCTGACTTCATCTGCTCCACACTCTTGCGTTGCAGTCACACTGATGCTGGTTTCCTACCTTTTTCTCAAGCACATCTAACCTATTTCTGCCTCAGGGCCATTGAATTTGATGCTTCTTCTACCCGGGGCAGTCTTCCCACAAATACCAGTATGGTGCAATCTCATTTTCTTCAGACCTTATTCAGCTCTCACTCAGCTCTCACCTCTCACTTTCTTTTGGGACATCTTTCTTAACAGCTGTCTATAAAACAGCAATCTCATTTTTTATCTACTCTCTATCTCTCTCACCCTGCTTTACTTTTCTTCAGAAGTTTTATCTCTTATCTGATATATTACAAAAGTAATTACTGATTATCTGTCTCATTCTCACTAGAAGGGAGACTCCAAGGTAAATATTTTGTCTCTATGGTTCACTGCTGTATCCATAGTACTTAGAAGAGTGCCTGAGATTGTATAAAAGATACTTAACAGCCCTGGCTAGTGGCACAGTGGATAAAGCACCAGCTTACAAACCCAAAGATCACTGGTTCAATTCCCAGTGAGGGCACATAACCAAGTTGCAAGCCAGGTCTCCAGCCAGGTCCGTAGCTGGAGGCAGGCGAAAGGCAACCATACATTGATGTTTCTCTCCCTCTCTGCCTCTCTCCCTGCCCCTCTTTTTAAAAATAATAAATAAAATCTTTTTAAAAAGATACTTAACAAATATGAGTTTAATTATTTAATTAAACTTAATTAAATTAAGTTTATTTATAAAGTCTTTTTAATCCCAATTGGAGTCAGTCCTTTCCTCCCTTGTGCTGCTTCCTGAAACCAGCTGCCAACACCCCAGGATCTATCCAAATGCTGGTTCAGGTAACCATTCTAATCCCTCATGCCCCAGGAATATTTTTGCATAGCATGGTATAGAAGAAGAAAAATAAATTGGGATTCACCTGTTTAAAATTTTAATTGCCACAATCTCTAAGCTGGACACTAAGGATGCAGAGACGAAAGATTTGGCAAGCATGTTGTGAACATGTTGTGGCAAGCAGTTGGGTGAAAAAGACAGCCAACAACTGAAATATATTTTCAAAAGTCCCATCATAGAGTATAGAAGGGGTTCTATTGGAGTACAAAAGAGATTCCCAAAAGCTTAATGAAGTGACCAGAAAGGTAGGAAGTGAAGAATCTCAAAGGTTATGAAGAAAGAAGCCAGGTAACAGGAGAGCAGAGATAGATAGTCCACATAACTTCAGGCAGTCTTGAGGGCATTAGGAAGACACAGAGCAGGAAATAAGCTAAAGAGGTTGATAAGATTCAGGGCAGAAAGAATGCTCATGCTATGGTAAAAAAAGTATCTACTATACATATTTTGAAGAAGACAGAGACTCACTGAAAGGATTTAAGTAAAGAATGAAAAGGAACCCCGGCTGGTGGCACAGTGGATAGGCACTGGCTTGTGAACCCAAAAGTGGCTGGTTCAATTCTCCAGCCAGGACACATAATAAGGTTGCAAGGCAGGTCTCCAGCCGGGTCTCCAGCCAGGTCCCCAGCCAGATCCATATCTGGAGGCAGCTGAAAGGCAACCAACCATACATTGATGTCTTTCTCTCTCTCCCTCTCTGCCTTTCTCCCTTCCCCTCTCTCTAAAGATAATAAAATAAAATCTTTTAAAAAAATGAAATGACTAGAATCTAGTTTTGGCTCTGACCCTCACTAACTTGGATTTAGGTAAATTTATTTGATGTAATTCTTATCTAACTTTTTTTTTAGTTCCTGAAAAATGCTTCGTTCAAACAAAGAGTATCCAGAACCAACACATAAATCAGATAAAGCAGAATACTTCAGTTGAAGGCCACCTGTTTGTGCCTTTTACTCTTTGTAGTAGTGTCTGAAGCCTCTCCATGAAATCTTCATGGATTACAGGGAAAAATTTAAAAACTGACTTCATATATCTGTTTTATCATACGTGTTAAATTCCATAATCTCTAGAAGGATTGAGACATGCTTTTCTTTTTTCCTATACAGCTTTACACAGATGAATTTTCCCTAAAGGCATTCTTAAGCAACCTTCCTAGATCATGTGATTATACAAAGGTATCACAATTTTGTTTTCATTTTTCCTTAAAGGAGCTTGCCTCAATTAAAAAATTATTCTACAAAGTGACCTTTATATGAGTAAAAGAGATGTTCAGATATGATTGGTAGACTAAGTATAAGAATCTCATAATATTTTAACCAGATATGTGTGCTAAAACCTAAGTGAAAGTAACTTGGTAGAAACATTAAATATGAGATTTTGTTGCCTTTTATGTTACCATTTATGTCTGTACATCAGATGCTCCTTTTTAATAAAATCATTTTTTTCTTTATGAAGTCTCCTATTGGATTCCACTAGTTTAGCCAACACTGTCCTAGAAAACTACTCTCACTTCTTCAATCTAAAATATAAAGAGTACACTGGCTGGTGTGACTCAGTGGATTGAGCACTGGCCCGTGAACCCAAGGGTCACCAGTTCAATTCCTAGTTAGGGTATATACCCAGGTTACAAGCCAGATCTCCAGCCAGGTCCCCCTGGAGGCACCTGAAAGGCAACCATACATTGATGTTTCTCTCTCTCTAAAAATAATCAATAAAATCTTTAAAAAATAAAAATAAAATGTTAAGAGTAGACTTTTTAGATTGTTTAAAATCTAAAGGATTAGGAGACTACAGCATGAAAAAAAAGCAAATACAGTGGGATGTATTGAGGTATCAAAAGATGTGTCTGGTCCCCATTCCCATTGTACTCCCATGGTCCTTCCATCTGCTAGGATATACTGCCATTTCTGCCTAAAGAAATAAGCCCATGGAGAGTATTATGCTTAGTGAAATAAGCCAGTCAGTGAAGGACAAATACCATATATGGGAGTTATGGAAGGATGTGGAGAGGAAATAATATAGGAAATGTCTGAAAACTAACATAATAAACATAATAAAGGTCATATATGAGAAACCTGAAGCCAAGATCATACTCAATGGGCAAAAATTAAAGCTTTCCCCCTAAGATCAGGAACAAGACAAAGCTGTCCACTTTCTCCACTTCTGTTCAGCATTGTTTTGGAAGTTCTAGCCATAGCCATCAGAGAAAAAAAAGGAATCAAAGGTATCCAACTTGGAAAGGAGGAAGTTAAACTGTCATTATTTGCAGATGATATGATAGTGTACATACAAAACCCAATAAGCTCCATCAAAAACTTACTTGACCTAATAAGCAAATTTAGCAAAATAGCTCTGTATATAAAGTCAATATCTAGAAATCAAAAGCATTTTTGTATACCAATAATGAAACATCAGGGAGGGACAGAAGCTACAAAACAAATCCCATTTACCATAGCAACAAAAAAAATAAAGTACTTAGGAATAAACTTAACCAAGGAGGTAAGAGACCTGTACTCAGAAAACTATAGAACATTGAAGAAAGAAATTAAGGAAGATACAAATAATGGAAGCATATACCATGTTCATGGATGGGAAGAATGAACATCATTAAAGTGTCCATACTGCCAAAACAATCTATAGATTCAATGCAATCCCAATTAAAATACCAATGACATACTTCACAGAGATAGGAAAAATACTTCAAAAATTTATATGGAGCCAAAAACAACCACAAATAGCCACAACAATCTTGAAAAGGAACAACAAGGTAGGAGGAATCATACTACTGGACATCAAACCCTACTACAAGGCTACTGTCATCAAAACAGTCTGGTATTGGCATAAGAATAGACATATAGATCAATGGAACAGAATAGAGAGCCCAGAAATAAACCCAGGACTCTATGGTCAATTAATATATGACAAAGAAGGAAGGAACATCAACTGGAGTAAAAACAGTCTCTTCAACAAGTGGTGTTGGGAGAACTGGACAGCAACATGCAAAAAAATAAAACTAGACCACCAACTTACACCATACACCAGAACAAACTCAAGATGGATAAAGGACTTAAACAGAAGCAGTGCCACCATAAAGGTCCTGGAGAAAAATATAGGCAGTTAAAATTGTAGAAATATGTTTACTGATACTTCACCAAGATCAAAGGAAATCAACGAACAAATAAACAAATGGGACTATATCAAATTGGAAAGTTTCTGTTCAGCTAAAGAAAACACCAGCAAAATTCAGAGGGAACCAACTGTATGGGAAAACATACTTGCCAATGAAACCTCAGACAAGGGTTTGATATCCAAAATATATAAAGAACTTAGGAGACTCAACACTGGGGAGACAAACAATCCAATTGAAAAATGGGCAAAGGACCTGAGCAGACAACTCTCTCAGGAAGACATAGAAAGAGCCCAGAGGCATATGAAAGAATGTTCAACATCACTAGCCATCTGAGAGATGCAAATTAAAACCACAATAAGATACCACCTCACACCTGTCAGAATGGAAATCATCAACAAACCAACAAACAACAAGTGTTGGCGAGGATATGGGGAAAAGGGAACCCTGGTGCACTGCTGGTAGGAATGTAGGCTGGTGCAGCCACTATGGAAAACAGTATGGAGTTTTCTTTAAAAACTAAAAATGGAACTGCCTTTTGATATAGCAATTGAACTACTAGGACTATAACCAAAGAACCCTGAAACACCAATTCATAAGAACCTATGTACCCCTATGTTCATAGCAGCACTATTTACAATAGCCAAGTGCTGGAAACAGCCTAAATGACCATCAGCGGATGATTAGATCAAAAAACTTTGGTACATTTACACAATGGAATACTACACAGCAGGAAGAAAGAAGGAACTCCTACTCTTTGCAACAACATGGGTGGAACCGGAAAGTATTATGCTTAGTGAAATACGCCAGTCAGTGAAAGACAAATACTATATGATCTCACCCATTACAGGACAGTAATTAACAAAACAAATAAACAAGCAAAATAGAACAAGATACATAAATACAATGAATAGTCCTTCAATGGGCAGAGGGGAGAGGGGTGGAGAGAGGAGGAGGCAAAGAAGGGGAGCAGTTTAGTCAAGGAACTAGCATTGAAGAACCATGGACATAGACAACAAGTGGGATTAACTTTGATGGGGAGTGGGTGGGTGGGGAAGGGGACAGAGGGAAGGAAAAAGTGGATGGATGTAATAAAATAACAATAAAATTAAAATTTTTTAAGAAGTACACTTTATTTTTTTTAAATATTTTATTTATTATTTCCAGAGAGAGAGGAAGGGAGAGAGGCAGAGAGGGAGAGAAACAGAAACATCAACGTATGGGTGCCTTTCACCTGCCTCCAGCCATGGACCTGGCTGGAGACCTGGCTTGCAGCCTGGTTATGTGCCCTGGCTGGGGAATCGAACCAGCGACCTTTGGGTTCTCAGCCTGGCACCTTATTCACTGTGCCACCAGCCAGGGTTGAACTACACTTTAGATCAAACAGACATAATCAATATATAAAGAACATTGCACCAAAGAGCAGCAGAGTACACATTCATCTCAAGAGCACATATAAAATTCACCAAAATAGATCATGTGAGATCTGTCTAGAAAAAGTCTAGCCATTGTTAATATAACAAGAATGATTTGTGCAACATCATTTAACCTGGTAGCAAAGGAGAGTGGACTGGAATGCTCATGTGTGAACAATGACAACTTTACTGTATTAGTCAGTGGGGGTGATAGATGCCAATGAGTGAGCATGTGCACCATGTGACTATTGTATTCAAAACTACTGAGCAAGTAGAATAACAAATCTGCATTAAATATTGTATTAAGCTTGAATATTTCTCTGCAGAAACTATTTGGGTGATTCAAAAGGCCAACAACATACCCACTCATGCATCATGTCTCATGCATAGTTTTTTTTTGTGAAACATCAAATCACCCAGGTGACTCAGCCCTGCTATAGCCCAAATCGGGCACCCTGAGACTTCTGGCTTCTCCCAAAACTAAAATCACCTTTGAAAGGGAAGAGAGTTCAGACCACTGATGAAATTCAGGAAAATAGAACAGGAGAGCTGATGGCGATTGGGAAAACTATGTGAGGTCCCAAGGTAACTACTTTGAAGAGAACTGAGGCATCATTATCCTATGTACAATGTTTCTTATATCTTGTATTTTATTTCATAAATGCCTCTATTTTTCATATTACATGGTTGGATACCATCTGGACATACATTGTACATTAAGTTACAAAACAAGTCTTAACAATTTTAAGGAATGAAATCATACCAAATATCTTTTCTGGCCATAGTGGTATAAAACCAGAAATCAGATACTTATAGAATCAAAGAACCTTTTTGTTTCATCTCAGTTTTCTTAATCAATATGTTCTACTAATCCAATTCTGATTACTAAGAACTCATATATAGACTTCTTTGAAAATCAAAATGAAGTAATGGCTTTCAGCCCATTTTAAGACATCAATTTTTGAAAGAGAATAACTACAGTGAAGATATTAAACAATCAACAACATTGGTCTCTAAGTTCAAGCCATGAGTTTCTCCTTGATTAATGATGCTCAAATTTCAGCATGCCTCAAAAGCCCATTAAAAAATGGATTACTGTGACCAATGCAAGAAGCAGAAACAAACAAGAGCCACCTAAAATGAAATAAACTCTCAGCAAATGGAAAGGAGGAATCCCCAGGAATAGCACAAAATGAAATAGAGGCAAGCACACTATCAGACATGGAATTCAAAATAATGATAATAGAGAAGCTCAATGAGCTCAGTGAGTTCAAAGAAACTTACTGGGAACTAACTATACAAGCATTAAAAAGGACACAGACACCATCAATAAGAGCCAGGAGGAAATGAGGAATACCATTTCTGAATTGAAGAACACAGTAGAAGAAATCAAAAGCAAGCTAGAGAAAGCAGAGGATCAGATCAGCAAGCTGGAGGTCATTGTAGAAAAAAATTCCCAGGCAGTGAAACAAAATGAAAAAAGGCTAAAAAAGAATGAAGATGTTTTAAGAGAGCTGCAGGACAACATGAAACATAATAACATCCGTATCATAGACATACCAGAAGGAGAAAAGGAGAAGCAAGGGATAGAAAACCTTTTGAAAAAGTACTGACAGAAAACTTCCCTAACTTGAGGAGATAAAATGTCATGCAAACTCAGGAAGCACAGAGGGTCCCAAGGATGATGAACTCAAACAAGCCCACTCCAAGATACATCATAATGAAAATGGCAAATTTCAAAGACAAGGAGAGAATCCTAAGAGCAGCAAGAGAGAAACAGCTAATAACATACAAGGGGGATCCCATAAGGTTATCAGCTGTTTTTCTGTTGAGAAACCTGTGTTTCTCAACAGAAACACAACAAGCCAGAAGGGAATGACAAAAAATAATTCAAGCAATGAAAAACAGAGGCCTGCAACCAAGAATACTCTATGCAGCAAGGCTATCATTCAAAATGGAAGGTGAAATAAGGAGTTTTCCAGACAAAAGAAGTCTAATAAAAGAATACATCTCCACCTAATCAGCATTGCAAGAG
Source organism: Noctilio leporinus (assembly GCA_004026585.1). NCBI lineage: Eukaryota > Metazoa > Chordata > Mammalia > Chiroptera > Noctilionidae > Noctilio > Noctilio leporinus. The sequence goes on along the minus strand of PVIW01001285.1, from coordinate 127,992 downwards.
ATGCTAAAGGGTCTTCTTTAAGAAGATGAAGAAATAGAGAGACAGACAGAAACACAAGTACCAAGGTAAATGGATTAAATGTACCAATCAAAAGTCAAGGGCAGCTGAATGGATAAGAACCAACTTTAACTTATGAATGCTTTAAAGTGACCTTGTTATAAATAGGTTTTACTAAATAAGATACAATTTTGTATATTAGTTGTATTTGCATTATTGCAGGTTAAGTTTTTTTAGATTGGAATCATTTCACAATATCGGAAAATCTGGTTACTTGCAATAACTCAGAAATCAAATGCAGTTAAGGAAGAAGAAAAACCTAACAAAATGTGGATGCATATTACATAGAAGCCAGGCTATCTTTCTTATTCACTGTTATAAATATGTGCTTATTTGTGGGTGTATATAGAGTTTGTTAGCAATTTATGTTTTAAATAGCAACCAACTGGTCATGGGTGTGTTGTGAAATCAGTCAATCTTTAGGTTAGAAAAGATGCTGAGAATGAAGACCAGTTTGGATGGAAGTTGTGAACTACTAAACTATATGATTAGTGTACATAGACACTATATATTCTCAAATTAGCATGTAACTTAGATGAGACTCCTTTCAACTAAATCATGGAAATATACATTTCCAGTTATAAAGGCCCCCAAACTGGGGATGCTTGGGGAAAAGGAATGAATGCTATAGTAAACTTTATTATTAAAATGTGAACATACCTCATCTCTACCTCAACACTTTTCAGTATTTCAGGGGTTAGTTTAGGACCACATAAGAAGTCACTCACAAGTTCTAAAAATAGCTGGAATATTACTCTACAAAATTATTTAAATCCTAGGGCTTTTTATTTTTTACCTCAACTTAGTAGACATAATAATTTCTACTCTGGGGACCAGCTGAGCATTGCAAGTGCCATTATTTCTGAAGGCTTCAACTTATAAAACACATGTAGAGGAAAAACAGAAGGTATTGAGAGAAGTAAGACCTGTGCCTAAATAAATAAATAAATAAAGCTACTATTTAAGATGGAAAACTCCAAAAAGAATAAGTTATAGTTCCAGTAGCTCAAAATAAAGTTGAGCTGTATTATTGGAGGGGGAAGATCTGATTCAAAAACCAAGTTAATTTTTTACTATGGGTTTGGCACTGTCTCTAGGACAACTTTCACAAAAGTGAGTTCTGCAATACACCATTTCTGTTATATATTTCACAAAAATAGCATTCCAGAGTAAAATAAGTATGAAAGAAGAAAAAACTACTTAATCTTACTACAATATATCTAAAATAATATCATTTAACATGTATTAATTATGTAAGCTATTGGCATATTTTAAATTTTTGTATTAACTCTTCAAAATCCAGTACATACTTTAAATATGTGTAAAAAATATGTATGTGTATAAATGTATTTTTCATGTGTTTGGTAATACTGCAATTCATATTACTAAAAGAGTAATTCTTTAAACAAATGAATCAATGTAGGCATTTTGGAATAATGAAAAAAACTTTGTATTAATATGATTTGAGAAGCTGACAGAAGGCTATAATTAAATGGTGAATTGTCAGGATGTGAAAGGGGATAAAAAAAAAGTATACATTGGTGGTTACAGAATAGACAGGGGAATGTTAAGAAGAACAAAGGAAATAGAGAAGCCAAAGAACCTATATGCATGACTCATGGACATGAACTAAGGGGGGCATTGCTGGAGGGAATGGGGTACTGGGTGGAGGAGGGTAAAGTGAGGAAAATTGGGACAACTGTAATAGCAAAATAAATAAAAAATATTTTTAAAAAGATCACTGATGTGATTATTTCAGGGGAGAGGGAGTGGGTGGAGGTGGAAGAAGGTATAAGGAGGAAAATGCTAGTGGTAAAAAATACAATAAAAAGTCTTAAAACATAAAAAATAAATAAATGCCCAAAGGCAAAAAAAAAGTCACTGGGCTTCTGATTCAGGAGGTCTTAGATAGTGCATAGACATACATTTCTAACAATTTCCTGATTGATGCTAATGCTGCTGATCACAAGACCATTAGGTCAAGCAAAACTTGACCTAAACCAAGTTTTCCCAATTAGAGTTTCATAGAAACTGGTCTCTAAGTATAATAATGTTTTATTTGAAAAGAGGTTTTATAGTGAAAAAAGCTTGGAAAATTATACAAGCTGAGGAAACACATATGCATTCATGTATTATGAGAAGTCTCGGGGAAAATCTCCCACTAAACTTAGTTAAACCTAGCTTTCCCCAAATTCACATGACCACAGTTTTTGTCAGAATACATATCGAATCATAGCTAGTGTTATGAGGAACACTGAAGGATGGTTGGCTGTTATTCAACATTAGTAGATTCTGCTCATTGATTAATTTGTTCAGATGCTTTATTTTCCTCTTTGATTTGCACAACATCCCACTAATGACTTCAAGGAGTACATATGTCCTAGTCAGGATTTTTTATGAGTGAAACACAATAAAAACACTGCCAATCTGAGTATCAGATCTCCTGAAATTATTATGTCAGCACATAGAATATATATAAAGTTCAAAAGAATGTCAAATTGAGACTGGGTATCTAAAAAATTTGCATGCACTCTGGCAGAAATAATATAGTTGCCATGACACCAAGTTCATTTTGAAATTTGCTAAATCAGCCTCAGGAGGAAAAAGTTCCTCTTACATGTGCCAGGTAATTATAAGTAATAGTTTTAACATTAAATACAATTAAATTATTTAACCCATTCTTATCTATGCCAGCATCAGTTTGCCATATAACAAGAGAAAAAAGGAATCCATATATTTTTACATATGGGATTTTGTTTTCTAACATAACTGTTTCCTCTAGCAACATTCTAGAAGATTGTATTTACTTAAGATGGGCAGATACTTTCCTCTATTAAATTTATGTATTTATTTTTAGAGAGAGGGGAAGGGAGGAAGAAAGAGAAAGAGAAACATCAATGTGCAGAAGAAACATTGTGGTTGCCTCTCACATACTCCCAACCAGAGACCTGACACACATCTTAGGCATGTGCACCAACTGGGAATCAAACCTACAACCTTTCAGTTTGTAGGACAATGCCTACCCCACTGCACCATACCAGTCAGAGGTATTTTCTTGAGCTATGATTAACAAAGCTCCTAGCATGGTCCTAATATATAGGTTATATTCAATAGTTGAAATATTTTTCTCCCAATAATTTTTTATAATTGATATACTTTATAAAGAACAGTTTGAGATTTACAGAAAATGTGTACAGGTAGTAAAATTTCTATAGTTTTCCCATTATTAGCATATTATCGTGTAATACATTTCTTATAACTAATAGACCAATATTGATACTTTATTAATAAAAATCTATAGTTTACTCAGATTTATTTAGTTTATATGCAATGCCTTTGCTCCAGGATCCCATCAGTGTGCCACATCACATTTAGTTGTCATGTTTTCTTTGGCTTATCTTGGCTATGACAGTTTCTCATGATTGCCTTATTTTTGATAACTTAGACAGCTTTGAGGAATACTGGTGAGGTATATTGTGGGATATTGTAGGATGTATCTCTATGTTAATTGTCTTTTCTCACAATTATCCTGGAGTTATGAGTTTGGGAAGAATTATCACAGAGGTAGAGTGTCATTTTCATCACATTATATCAAGGCAACATACTATCAACATATAATGTGTAGCTGTTGAATTTGACTATTGTCACCTGGCTGGAGTCTTTGTCATGTTCCTCTATTAAGTTACTCCATACTTAAGAAGTGGGGACTTAAGTTCCCCCTGTCTTTGGAAGAGCATATTTATTTGGAATTCTTCTGCATAGAGATTTTTCTCTTTCTCTCCATGTATTAATCTAATTAATAATTTATTTACATCTGTATGAACTCATGGATATTCATTTTGTATTCTGGGTTATACAGCAGAGCCCTTGAATACCATTTTGTTTGATGTCATTTCATTACAATATAGATGAGATGTCCTAGGAAATTAACTCTTGCTTTTATCAATTAGCCTTTTGTAAAATTGTTTCCATTATACATTATTTTGCTTCAGTTCCAAGAACCTATCAACAATGTTAAGTGAGGATTTAACTGTAATTTAATATTATTTTATTTATTTTGTTGCTCAAGCTGCTCCAGTTTTGGACATTGATAGCATTTTCACTTGGTTCCTGCATTCTTTTAACTTGCTCCCATCATCCACATTATTGTGGTTTTCTTCCTTTTTTTTTTTCTTTCCCTTCTTCCTTCCTTATTCCTTTCCTTTTGTTTTCTTTCCTTTCTTCTCTTTCCCTCCCTCCTTTTCTTCTTTTTTTCCTTCCTTCCTTCTTTTTCTTTCTTGGTGTTTCTTCTCCTTTCTTTCTTTCTACCCATCCTCCCTCCTTTCCTCCCTCTTTCCCCTTTCCTACCTTCCTTCTTCTTCTTTTCTTTCTCTCTCTTCCCTTTCTTCCTGTCTTCCTTCCTTCTTTCTTTCTTTCTTCCTGTCTTCCTTCCTTCCTTCATTCTTTCTTTCTTTTTTCCTGTCTTCCTTCCTTCCTTCTTTCTTTTTTCCTTTTTTTTTTTCCTGTCTTCCTTCCTTCCTTCCTTCCTTCCTTTCTTTCTTTCCTCAGGATCATCTTGTAAATTTCTGTCCTAGTCCTAGTATCAACTATATCTCCAGGAAGCCCTTGTTCCTTTTACTGGAGAATGGTATTAGAAACTAAGAGTGGGCACTAGGTATTCTTGTTACTACTGGAATGTTTTTTTTCCCCCAGACTTTCTTAGTTGTCATACAGAGAAATATATATGTGTATTATAAGGCTCTCTGTATCTTTATTAATTAATTGTGAGTTCTATAGTAATTTTAATATTACTATTCTAAATGTGAACTATTTTGTGGTGAGAAATTCACTTCCTAGAGCAAGTCACCTGTGTAACAATACTGAATAGCCAGTTGTGATCAATTCTGTAAGTGAAAAAAGTGAAATTAAATGTGGATGTAAATCATTGGGAGCATATTGTCTTAGTGATGCAATATGAAGAGCATGAGAAATCAATGTAATCCATTAAGAGAAACAACCAACATCTGGGCATGTGGCACACATCACTAGTACTGCCCAATACTCCATTCTGTTGTCCTTTGGATATACTACACTTACTGGTCCCCTTATGTCAGGCAGAGTCACATGTCTAGCTCTGCCATGAATGAGGAGAGGAACCTATGTGTGGCACAACAAGGTTGATATACAGCAGTGAGAGTTTATAACCTGCTACATTAGTCTACTAGGAATATTATAAGAAAATATCACAGACTATGTGGCTTAAGCAATAGAAATTTGTTTTCTCACTGTTATGGAGGTTAGAAGTCCAAGATAAATGTGTTGACAGGTTAGGTTTCTCCTAAGGCCACTCTCCCACTCTCCTTGGCTTGCAGATGGCCATCTTCTGCTTTTGTCCTCACATGGCCTCAGCTCTGTGCATGTGTATCCCTGGTCTCTTTCTCCTCTTTAAAGACATCAATCATATTGGATTGTGAACACATTTAACTTTAATTACTTCCATAATGGCCTTTTCTCTAAATCCATTCACATTGAGGATTAAGTCTTCAACATAAAATTTGAAGAGGGAGGACACAATTCAGGTCATAATGCTCAGTATCATTATTTATTTTTTATCTGAGATATTTATTTATATGAGTACCAGAACTAGAAGGATAGGAGAGCTATACAACATCTGATAATGGCAGGGATGGGAGACACTGAATGTCAAACCACTGTTTTATAGGGTATGGTCATTCCTAAGGTATTCCTCTCAAATGCCTGTCATAGACCTACCTACAAGCTACACTTGCTTTTTCTAGGACAAAAGCAATAAAAGATAAAATATAAATAAACAAAATTAGAAAATGAATTAAAAGAACATGCTGAAATTTTAAATATATCCAATTAACTACAACAAGTACAAAATATATAAAATTTGAGATAATTATTATACTAACTCATTATAATGAACAAAATTGGCTATAAGAACATATTGCAAACAGCTAATATAGATTAAAATGAAGATGTTGGGAAGTGCCAAAGTCATAAAAGGGATGAAGAAAGAATCCCGTGAATTGATATGACTTTGGTGATGTTTTGGCAGAATGCCGATTAATCACATGGAATTTGTGTTATTTGGAAGCAAGATTCACTACAGGAATCTCCCCTCTTCAAATTGCTACAGAACATTTTTTTTCCTGAATATTTAACTTCATCTTAATCTTAATATGTTTCAAGCTAAAATAATTTATTATTTCTTTCCAACTGGAATTTATCTCTCTGGCTTAATTTTTTCAGTTGTGGTGAACGCTGCCATTTTTATCCATTTTCTCAGGAGGAAAATAATGCCTATTCCTTTTCAGTTTTTCTTTGTAGCTTCTCTTCCAACTCATCAGCCTGTAAGTCCTACCTACCCAGACCTTCACAAAACAACAAATTACCAAGAAACTTCCACAGTTCAAGATGTGTCCTGGGCCCTGTGATGAGCAATATGGAAATTCAAGGACCTTCCATTTTATATTAGGTCATGAAATAATCAGAAAATAAAGCGATGGGTGCCCTGATGAAGAAGAAGGAAAGCGGAAGCCAAATAACAAGAGACATGCACATTTATAGGTATCAATCTACTGCTTTTACCTCTGTTGCTATTCTGTATATTCTCATTCCACTAGGAACAAAACCCAAACTTCTCAGTCTTACAGCCCACAAAGACTTCACTCCAGCCACACTGCCTTTCTTACTCCTCAGATAAGCCTAGCTGTTCTTTTGATCAAGGTCTTTATACCTGCTCTTCCTTTCAGCCTGGAATTTTCACACCAGACTTTTGTTGGACTTCATCCAACACCATTTCCTCATTCTACATTGTTTTACCCTGTATCCTTTTACCTGACCCAAGTTGTATTATTTATTTACCATTTCCTGGTTAGTTATCTTATTTTCAAATAGAAAAACAAATATGAAATTTAAGAAATTTAAATATGGAGCTCTGTAAAAATAAGAATAAAGTTGTTAAGGTTTAGGATTCAACTTTATTTCATAAACAGAATAAACCAATGAATGGTATCAACTACATATATAACAGTAATTTAAGGTATCCTTTTTTAATTCTCACCCAAGGATATTAATTTTAGAGAGAGAGGGAGGGAGAGAGAGAAAAAAATTAATAGGAAAGAGAAACATCAATTGGTTGCCTCCCAAATGTGCCCCCACTGGGAACTTAAACCACAGCCTTTTGGTGTAGGGGATAATGATCCAACCAACTGAGCCATCCAGCCAGGGCAAATTTAAGGTACTCTATAAATAAAATAAATTAAAATTACAATTTAAAAATATATTCAGAATAAGTAAATCCATGCTTTTTTTTTAAATTTTATTATTTTTAGAGAGGGAGGGAAGGGAGAGAGGCAGAGAGGGAGATAGACATCCATGTGTGGTTGCCTTTCACCTGACTCCAGCCACAGACCTGACTGGAGACCTGGTTTGCAACCTGGTTATGTGCCCTGGCTGGGGAATCGAACCTGCGACCTTTGGGTTCTCAGGCCGGCACCTTAACCACTGTGCTACCAGCCAGGGCAAATTCATGCTTTTTAATGTAAACAATATTTTTTACCAGATGTTGTCACTTACAACAAACTAGGAAATACATACAGAGGATTCTAATTAAAACATAGTATCACTTTTTCCTCACTAAAGAAAAAGTGATAACCATATATCCTGTCCAGTCTTTCCTGAGGTGTCTATTTCTTGTTTCTCCTTAGTACTTCACATCAAAAATTTTAGTATTAAGTGTTAATTCAAGGTAATGAGATAAGGACCATGGTTTTATGAGGTGATTTCTGTCATAGTCTTTGTTCCATTATAAACTGTTCTAGAATCCTGCTATTCGAAGTGTCATTCAGAGACCAATAGCATTGGTATCACTTGGAACCTCCTAAGAAACAGAATCTTAGATTCCTCAAATGTGAGTCAGAATCTTTAATTTAATAAGATTTCCCTGGTAATACTTCTCCATATTAAATTTTGAGAACCTCTGTTGTAAAAAGTGCCGACCTCCAGTTTTTCTTGTGCAAGAGCAGAACTGTATGATATTACAGCCATTTCTCTTTGGTGGCATTATGTTCCTGGCAGCTGAAATCTCTGTGAAATCAGCAAGCTACACCTGCTATGCTAATTGATAAGGACCTTTAAGCCCATTTTTATAGAAAAGAACTTTCTTTCTGGAGAGCAAACTAAACATGCATTCCACCTTAATAAAAATTAACTTCTAATTTGTTAATCTTGCTCATTTACTATAAAAAATATTGGCAAATGTTCTTTAGGTTTACTTCAGGTAAAAAAAAAAAAAGAAAAGAAAACAATACAAACTTTAGATTTAAAAACTAGTTTAAAGTTCTAGAAGGTCTTTTATACTATAGGTATCATCACTTCATTTTCTTGCTATATCTTGGAACTGCACTTAAAGAAGTATGTGGTAATATCTGATTTTTGTATTATTTACAAATTGTAAGCCAGAATTCTGTGTGTCAAATTAAAGGGGATTAATGTAGTAAACTTAAAGCCTTCATTGACTATTCATAGAATAAAGTAAGGTATACTTAATATGATGAGCAAAATAATACCACCACCATCACCACCCCCAGAGATGTTATGTTACATGGAAAAATTGACTGTAGATCTGGGTGGGATGAGATAATGACAAGAGAATGCATAAGGGAAAGAAACAAGCCAGAGAGGTAGAGAAGAAGATGTGATTACAGAAGCAGAGGTCAGAGTGAGGCGATTGTTGGCTTTTAGGATGAAGAAGGACCATAGCCAAGGAATGAGAACAGCCTCTGGAAGCTAGAAAAATCATGGAATTGGATTCTCCCTAGAGCCTCAGAAAAAACACTTGCTCTGCTAATACCTTGATTTTTGTCTACAGAGAATTCTGATCTCCTGAACTGTAAGATAATAAATTTATATTGTCTAATCCACCAAATTTGTAGTAATTTGTTATAGCAGCAATAAGAAACTAATACACTTAATACAATCAATTTATAGCAATAGTTAGTATTTGAAACAAATATATACAGATACCCAAATAAACTTCTAAAACAACAGAACACTTAATTCAATTCACTTGAAAAAAAAAAAAATTGCTGGCTTGCCTCCAAAATAGTTACCCTTATTTGATCCAACCAAAGCCCTATAATGTATCTAAATTTTATTTGGAAATAGTATATGATCTGTAAGGTTTTATATCTTCATTTTTGTTTTAAAGGGACAACTGCTCTCTTTGCTACTTAGAAGAAATATTTTAAAAATCATCTTATTAAGGTATGATTGACATACAAAAAGCTGTATATATTTAATATGTACAATTTAATGAGTTTAGAGATAAGTATACACCTGTGAAACTATCACTACAATGCCCTAAATATAGCCATCACTTCGAATATTTCCTTTTACCCTCTTTATTACTTATTTTGTAATAAGAACACAACCTAAAAATATATTCTCTTAACTAAATTTTAAATAAATAATACAATATTGTTAATTATAGGCACCATGGTCTATAGATAATGAGGACCTTGCTTTTCTTTTATAACTGAAATTTTGTATTCTTTCATACCTTCTCATTTCCACAGCTCCTGGCAACCACCATTCCACTCTTTGCTTCTATGAATTTGACTATTTTAAATTTCTCACTAAGCAGTATCAAGTAATATTTGTCCTTCTATGACTGCCATATTTCACTTAGCATAATGTCCTTCAGGTTCATCCATGTTGTCACAGATGGCAGGATTTCTTCTTTCTTAAGACTAAATAATATTCTTATTATATCCATTTTTTCCTCAATGAATGGATATAAAATATTCTATATCCATTCATTGAAGAAAACTTTATTACTATTTAAAAAGGAAATAGACTGACATATTTTTAATATTCCACAACTTTAATTCAGACTAGTCAACTATGAACCATTTCTTATTTGTTTCCATGTATGCACTTTACTATAGAATTCAAGCAATGAGTAACAATTTAGTGGGGCCTTTGTGGTTGTTTTAATTCAATAAAAACCCATTAAACATGTACTGTGCAAGAGCTCACACTCCATTCACAGAGTCATTCTCTCACTATACAGTTGTCCAAAATAAAAAGATTTCTTTCTGTATGTATTTCTAAATTCACTAATCCAAGGGTTCCAACATCTCACAAATATTTTTGCTATTTTCTTTCTTTTTGGCCTTGCGAATAAAATGAAATGTGTTAATCATTTGGATGTAACTTAACACCTATTTTTGGTCCATATTTTTGGCCAAAAACACCCCAAAATGCATATCAATCAAATAAATACAAACCTATTATAACTCATATAAAGAAGTAATTATTTAATAGGTGTCTAATAAGAAACTAACACTATTCCATGTAAAAAATACTATTTTTTATAAACATATATTCAAAGATTTTCTAAATGGGCATTTCCTTATGTACATTGGTAATATAAAAGAAAGCAATTGTGGTTATCAGCCTGAGCTTTGACAAAAATGGTGGGCTACTTGTGTCTGATTTGAAATTTTCACATGACAATATTTTCTTAGGTAGTGCACACTCTAGATTTTACAATATTTACAAAATACAGGTTTTCACTTACTCTGGGAATTTTCTAATCCATTGTGTTAACTGGTAGAGAAAAACTCTTAAATGTTAAAAAAGAAAACAGCTCCTCCTCCCCTAACCCACAAGTTCTATAGATTACAGATTTGGTGGAATACATTGAATTTATAAAATGACTAACCCATTTACATCCAACAGGTAATTTTTAAAATTGACTTAAAGTACATTAGCAAATCATTAAATGGGACAGCTATAGTCTGTGTATTTCCTAATATAAGATAGTGTTTAAGTACTATAGGTGAATGGGTATGGAATTGTCAAAGTCACCTAAATTATAATCTGTCTCATCACAGGATCATTGCCTATCAGAATTAGACTAGAATTTGAGATCATTTCCTGTAGCCCATTTATTTCAAAGATAAGAAAAGTAGACCTCTGGCCAAAATGGAGGTGTAGGTAGACATGCTGCATCTCCCTCCACAACTAAGAAGGAATACATCTACCTCAAAACTTAGGCCCTGGCTGATGATGCAGTGGATAGGTGCTGACCTATGAACCTAAAGGTTGTTGGTTTGATTCCCAGCTAGGGTACATAACCAGGTTGCAAGCCAGGTCTCCAGCCAGGTCTGTAGCTGGAGGCAGGTGAAAGGCAACCATACACTTGATGTTTCTCTCCCTCTCTGCCTCTCTACCTTCCCCTCTCTCTGGAAATAATAAATGGAATCTTTAAAAAAACAAAAAACAAAAAAACTAGAGACAATCAGAAATTCCAGTAAGTCAAGCTGCATGTAAGTCCAACAAACAAGATATGAAGAAGAAATACTCATCCAGACAAATAGGAGGGGCAGAGCTGGGACAGAAAGAACATGGTTCGGGAGCACAATTTGGCAGCTTGGCAGCTGTGGTCAGCCAGTGGAAATTGCAGCCACACATTTAAAATAAATAGGGAGACCTAGGGAGTGCTCCCATCACCAGACCAGATTGTGTAGCTCACGGCTCCAACAACAGAAGAAAAATGAAGCCTCATTGCTTCTCACTGTGAAAACCATTGGGGGAAGGACCTGCAGGTCCCTCAGGATAATCCATTTGTTTAGAGGCCCCCATGGTCCTAGAACGTTCACAAGCCCTCCACTCTGGGAACCATGGCAAGAAAACAGCTAGAGAGGTGCCAATTCCACATGGGAAGCAGGAGAGGTGCCTGGAGAAGGGGTGAGTGCTAAGTAAGCAGCACTGTTCCCTCTCAGACCCCTCCCCCACATACAGCACCACAATATGGTGAAACAGGTCACCCCTTACTGACAGATTCCTAAGGCTCCACTCCTTAAAATGTAAAAGGCATGACAGCTGTACCTAAGATGCAGAGGCAAAAATAGGAGCCCACCAAGTCGAGGAAAAAGATCAAGGTTCCAGTGTGAGAACTAAGTGATGAGGAGATAGCCAACCTAACAGGCAAGGAGATAGCCAAACTAACAGACACAGAGTTCAAAACACTGGTGATAAAGATGCTCACAGACTTAACAGATATGCTTGAGAACAGTAAACATAGAAGGGAAGAAATGAAGGTTATGCTAAATGAAATGAATAAAATCCACACAAAACTGATAGTGAAGGGAAAGAAATCAGGGTTTGAATCAATTATTTGGAACATAAGGAAAAAATAAACAGTCAATCAGCACAGAATAAGGAAATAATTTTTTTTTTTTTAAATGAGGACAGGCTTAGGAACCTCTAGGATGCCTTTAAATGTGCCAACATCCAAAACTTAGGGGTATCAGAAGGAGAAGAGGAAGAGCAGAAATTGAAAACTTGTGTGAAAAAATAATAAAGAAACATTTCCCAAATTTGGTGAAGGAAATAGATATACAAGTCCAGGGAGTACAGAGAGTCCCAAACAAGCTAGACCCAAATAGGATCACACCAAGACATATCATAATTAAAACGCCAACAGTTAAAGATAAAGAGGGAATCTTAAAAGCAACAAGAGAAGAGTTATCTACAAAGGTGTTCCTATAAAACTATCAGCAGATTACTCAAAAGAAACTTTGCAGGCAAGAAGGGATTGGCAAGAAGTATTCAAAGTAATGAAAAACAAGAACTTACAACCAAGATTACTCTATCCAACAAAGCTATTATTTAGACTGGAAAGGCAGCTAAAGTGTTTCCCAGACAAGGTAAAGCTAAAGGAGTTCATCATCACCAAGCCATTATTATATAAAATGTTAAAGGACTTACTTAATAAAAAGAAGATCAAAACTATGAACACTAAAATGACAACAAACTCACAACTATCAACAACAGAATCTTAAAAAATAAAAACAAAAGCTAACTAAGCAAACAACTAGAATAGGATCAGGATCATAAATATGGAGATAATTGGAAGGGTTATCAGCTGGGAGGGGGAAGGGGGAGAAATGGGGAAATGGTGAAGGGATTGGATTAGGAAATATAATTGGTGGGTACAAGATAGGAAAGGACAATTTAAGAATAATATAGGAAAGGGTGAAATCGGAGAAGTTATATGCACAACCCATAGACATGAACTAATGGGGGTGGGATTGCAGGAGGGAAGGGGAGTCTTGGATGGAGGGGAGCAAAGGGAAAGGAAATTGGGACAACTGTAACAGCATAATCAATAAAATATGCTAAAAGAAAGTAAAGCCAAGAAAAAAAAACTTCAATATAACAACAACAAAACAAAAAACTTTCCACTCATTTCCTGAGCTTTCTCAGTTCACAGAGTCCTTAGTTCTCAGAAAGTTTTCCATAATTCTCCTAGTACAAAATAATCCCAAACAGTTCTTTTTATTTAGTTACATCAAAACAACTTAAATTATCTATGCTCAAAAAACTCACTAGCCATTTAAACAAAATCATACATGTTAATTGAAAGAAAAAATTATTACTTCATTCTTAACCATAATTACTTATTAATGGCATGTATGCTCCTGCTAGGCACTGCAAGATTTCTCAAACTTTTGAATCATGCTGTATACTGTTATCCTCATTTTCTATTCCACATTGATTTTCCAGCACTACTTGGTTTTTATCACAGCACCTGTTGATGCCTCACCTTCACACAAATATGATGCAATTGATGAGAATATAGTGTGACATAATGCCAACTTATGAACTGTCTTGACCTAGTTTGTGCAGCATTCAACAAATGTCAAGTTCACTGTGCTTCCCTCAAAGAATGTTAAAATACTCATAGTGTCCTGTGAGTTCACTGCCCATGTCCCAAGGTCATTTGTTACACAGGTAGAGAACCACAGGTCTAGACAGATATAGAGATAGAGATAATCAGAATTCCTGATTCTAAGTTCAATAGTCCTTCCACTATATTAAAAAAACATAGGCAATGTATTTTATTTCTTTAAAATTTAAGTACATTTTTCTACTTCAGTAAATAAACTTTCTTGTGTGGTAGATAAAATATTAAATAACTTGTTCAACATTACACAGCTGCAGAATTTACCCCTTCATCTTAAGGCACTCTCATACTCCCAGCCTGAATCATTATTTGTAAAGTTATATATGCAAATTCTTGTTAGTATTGTGATTAAGATGGGAAATCCTATTACCTAGGTTTAAATACCAGTTCTGTCAGTTACTCAGCCAAGAGTTTAATTACTTAAACTTTCTATTTTAAGTTCTTCATTTTAAAGTAGAGATAATAATGACTACCTTAGAGTAGGGACAAGTATCAAATTAGCTGTGTCTAATAAAGCAACTGAATTAGGTCAGAATAGAATGCTTCCATTGTTTTTCAATCTTCACCACACACATATCAGATAGGATTTCGAGTTTACATATAAAAATATTGCCTATAATTATCACTTTATAAAACGCCTTAGGTTCTATTCATTTCTACTTATGTTGATTTGCCATACTAAATCTCAGTTTTTAAACCATGACATTGAAATATTATACCTGATATATTTAATTTTTTCATATAATAAGATGAACAGGTATATATCATAAACAGAGGAGAATTCACATACATGACATAGATGATAAATACTATACTTTGGAATAGCATTTTATACTCCACTATTTTAATATAAAGCTATTTTTATATAAATAGCAAATATAAAAATTATTGTATATAAATATCAAAATATTAGTCCTTGTATATCATGTAGGCTTATATTTTATCTCATTGAAGGACTGGAAGAGAAGAGAGTATAATATATGGAGTACTCAGAAAATAATTATTAAATATTTTAAAATGTTATTACATTATGAATATGCTTTATTTTGCTCTCCAAGGTCACATTGTTTATCCATGAGACAACACAGTATCCTTAGTCATACCTACTTTGACCTTAATGATTGAGCTAATAAAATGCCTAAAAATAAAATTTCAACCCAGCAAGATCTAATTAAATAGACAGCTATGGGATTTGACTTTTTAGAACATTATGACTCAGAAATAAAAATATTTTATTTATATTTTGAAATGATGCACTCATAATGACCTGTGAGGGCATACAGATAATTCAAACCTTATTTAAAATGCTTACTAAATGGCCAAAGAAAAACAAGTCATCAACAACTGCTCTAATTACATTATCTACTCATACAAAATTTTATAACTAATGTGTGTGAAGGCACAGAATTTAGAAATGAAGCAATAGTCAACAATGACTAATTCTTTAATATGCAAAAGGGCTAATGAGAAATTTTTATTTCCTGAGGTTTTCTGTAGTATGTATGCAATTTGAACAGCTTGATTTAATTTGGTTGATGAGTTAAAATTCTTCAAATGAACAACAAGATGACATTTTTTTTGTCCTCAATGATTTGAGAGAGGGGAAGAGAGAAGGGGGAGAAACAACAGTGTGAGAGAGAATCAACAATCAGTTCACACAGCCCTACTGGGGACCAAATCCAGCAATCTAGGTGTGTGACCTGATCAGGGATGAACCCTGTCACCTTTTGGTTTATAGGACAATGTTTCAACCAACTGAGTCACACCAGCCAGGGCATGGGATGACATTTCTTTTCCTTTTTTTTTTTTTTTTATAATAGTCTAAAAATTTTGGAACGCTTCACAAATTTGCATGTCATCCTTGCACAGGGGCCATGCTAATCTTCTCTGTATCATTCCAAATTTAGTATATTTGCTGGCGAAGCAAGCATGTGATGACATTTCTTGATCGAAGCATGTGTATGGACATGAGAGGATAGAGATTGAATTTTCTTATCCCCAAAATGTTTTTATAGGAAACTCCTTATTTGACATATTAGGATCTCAGAGTAAATATATAGATTAAAATTTCTTCCTGATATGAATAAAATTGTGAAGATATCTTACTTAAGTATTTAGGTCACAAGGTAGCATTCAATTCAGAAATCATATATCTAACTCATTTTAGGTTTTGATATTTGTCATAACAATAATTTTAAATCAGAGTAAACTATGAAATTCCACCAATTAGCAACCCCCGGGTTCCACCAACAGATATTTTGAATAGAAGCCTCCATAATCCAAACCTCCTAAATAGGGCCAGGCCTTCTGTAATTGTTTTTAAGCACTGAACATAATGTTGATACTCATACTGGGTTGAAAAACACTGAAATTATTTTTTTAAAGATTTTATTTCATTATTTTTAGAAAGAGAGGAAGGGAGAGAAGCAAAGAGGGAGGGAGACATCAATGTATGGTTGCTTTTCACCTGCCCAGCCACAGACCTGACTGGAGACCTGGCTTGCTACCTAGTTATGTGCCCTGGCTGGGGAATCGAACCTGTGACCTTTGAGTTTGCAGGCTGGCACCTTATCCACTTTGCTACTAGCCAGGGGTTGAAAAACACTGAAATTTTTAAGGGTCCTAAGTTGAGCCTGGGGAATGGGTGAAATTTTCTGTAGTTTGGAATTAAAGGGTGAAAAATTCTAAAAAGAGTATAATTAATAATGTGGGCAAAAGTTAGTATTATATACCAAATTCTATGCATTCTTCAAAGCACTTCCATGAATACCATTCTAATTCCACATGCTTTGTATTCTAGCCCTTGTCAGTCCATTACCTGTTTTTGAAAAGACCATATTGCAGGTTCAACTTTATGTTTTTGCTCCACTCTCTTCTTCACCTGGCAAAATGAAGACTAATCAAGAGGTGAAATTAAGAGCACCCAAATCTATACAAAACTCATGTATAAATGTGTGAATGCTTTTTCTATGACTTTTTCTGTGGACATTTCCACATATTCTAGCTAAGTTCATTGCTCCCATTTTTATCTTCTGACAGCATTTTATTCATGCCATTTTTACAGAGTATGTTATAATAGAGTTGGTGTGTTATGACTTTCTTGGATAGAAAACTAAGTCAATACTTTTGCATCTCTAAAAAGCTAGCAAAGTGTCTGGAAAATAGATTTATGTAAGTATATTTCATAATGTTGAGGTTCATTTGATATTTTACACTTCTCCAATAGCACTTACTATAAATCTGTATTAATGTCATGTGAGAATGAGTATTTGTGCATGTTGAGGAATGTGATGTCTGCTACTTGTCTGGAAGTTCCTTGAAAGAGGGGACTGAGTGTTATTCAAATCTGAATCCACCCACCTCCTCTCATAGACTATAGTAGTTATTTTTTCATATCCATTAATTTAGGGCTGGTTTAACTGATACAAGTCTAATTATTGGGACAATATATTATAGGGAAAATAATTTGGAAAACACTGAATGTCACAGTAAGAGTATTGACTTGATTCAGTAGATAATAAAATCTCATTATGATTTCTCAAAAGGAAAAAAATGAGGTATATTGGGAAAGAAAGCTTACTCTGACCCTTTTTAGTTGTATAATTTTAATGAATTTTCATAACTTTTCTCCTTTATTCACTTTTAACTAAATATATTTTAAATATTAAAAATCTTTCAAATATATATTTGAATATTATAATTTAAATGGTCTAATTATTTGAATATTCTTCTAAAAGAATGTTAATAATTGATACTCTAATTTAGATTAAATAAATCATTGAGCTTTACCTTTTGAAATGTTTTCCGAATAGAACTTTGCTCAATAATAATAAGCCTTAGATGTTATCATTCTGTAGCAGATACTGTCTAAGGGTGGTTTGATGGTGATCTTGGTTAT
Source organism: Noctilio leporinus (assembly GCA_004026585.1). NCBI lineage: Eukaryota > Metazoa > Chordata > Mammalia > Chiroptera > Noctilionidae > Noctilio > Noctilio leporinus. The sequence continues at coordinate 110,272 of PVIW01001285.1, read as the reverse complement.
AGTGCACACAAGTTTAATAGCATTACTGTGTTGAGTAGTGGAAGTATCTATAAGTTACCCAAGAATTTCTGCTGAATCCTGAACATAAGTTTCCATTCCTCAAGTCCATGGAGGGCAGGAGGCAGAACCAGAAAATTATTTTGGTGAATGTTAATAAATGTCTCAGTATTGGCTAGATATGTTTCTTCAGCTGACATAAAGCATTCTTTAGCATCTGACAATTAAAACATAAATCTGGTACAAGGAAATATAATTGAACTATTCTACACTGAATCTGAATGCCAAATCTTGTGGCATTAATTTTCTAGGGGATTTGCAATTTTACAGGTCTTAAGAGGTTCACTAATAATAATAATGTTTGCCCATTTTACATTTTTTCCCAATGCTTTCAGCCACCCATCTTTGGATTAACCCAGCTTCTGGTGGTACCACAATATGCCAGCTTGCTGGCTCCTAAACTTCATAACTTTTCCTACATCTTAATTTCATCATTTGTGAAATACAAGAATTGGATTATATCTATGGATCACAAAATTTATTGATAATCAAAATTGATGGGAAAATATATTAAAAATATAAATTCCTTATTCCCACCAAAATTTACCTAAATTGAAATCTCTGGGAATAGACCCCAGAGCCCATTTCTTTAAAGCATGCCCCACCGATTCTGATAATCAGCCACATATGGTCCATTAAGCAGTAGCATCGGCATCACCTGGAACTTAAAAATGCAAATTGTCGATATCTACCCCATACCCACTGAATTGGAAGCTTGAGGGTGGGCTTGAGCAATCTACATATGTTTTAATAATTTACCCAGGAAATCTTGATGCAACAAAATTATATGATCAAGCAGGAAGACTAATTAAGAGAAGGCTAGAGAAAGGCTTAAACAAATATTTCTATTAATAGTGTAAATACTTCTTCGAGCATGGAAAAGATTACCCTAGTTTGGCTTTTAGCTATAACAGAAATTCTTATACTCAGCTTCCAAATATCAAATTATGTCACCTTTTCTCAGAAGTATGTCCTTACCTATATACTCAGACAGCACTATATAGCCTTATTCTGTCTCCCCCTCAACTTTAATAATATCCTCTGGAGATACTCATTATAGCACTTACAATACAGCATTGCTAAAATTTATTCTCAGCTTCTTAGAGACAAGGACTATGTCTTATTATCTCTGTAAGCCTACCATTCTACATAGTGTATGTCTCCTTGTGCGTATTCCAGAATGTTTACTAAATGACAAGACCTTAAGCAAGATATAAAAATATCATTCTGATTAACCATCTCTGTTGACTGTCTAGTTAAATCAAGATTATTAGGTGATTTAAAAAATTCTACTTCAAATAAAAATGTAAATTTTTTCAATTGATAACACTTCATAATTACTTAGAAATAACTGAAGCTATAATAAAAACATGACTGAAAAGATAAAGAAATACTGAATAGTTAGCTTTGACTAATTAATCTGAAACCAATAAGCTACCTCAGATTTTTGTCTAGACACAATTAATATTATTGTAAGCCAGAAGCTCAAATTATCTCTTTAGAGACACCTGAGATGTTATAGTAACATGAAAATAAGCAGCGATTAAAAGCTTTTATGAAGAGTGTTGGGGAAACATTTTTCCTAAGTTGCAGATATATAAATATTTACACATGTTTTAAAGATTGAATTTCAAAGGCCATTATTTTAATGGCAAACAGCTGTCTTGTAGGGAAAAAAGATGCTTTGTTATTTTTAAATTTGAGTAAAAATTTCTATGTTAGAAAAAGTTTTCAAATTTTCAAAAATATGAACAAGCATATGGAAAGCCTATTTCAGAAAAGAAAAATCAACTTTCTTGTTTTTCCTTTATAAAAATTATTGGTATCAAAAATAAAACTTCAATTTATAATACTATGGGTTTTAGCCTATCCCAAAGTCTTTCTTTCTTGTGATTATGTCTTATTTTTGTAGGCAAATAGACAGTGGAAACTGATCTATGTATTTTCATATAATTTAAGAAATGTATTTTATATAAACCTGAACAAGGCACTTTTCAGCCACACTTCCTTTTGATTGCATTGCTTCCTTTTGTACAGAAATAATCTAAAATGCGTGTCATTATTTCATTTTTATTAACTTCTTTCTAATCAAATCATGACAGTCTCACAGTTTCATTACACTCTGGTAATAGCTATGCCAATTAGTTCACGTATATACATAAGCTGAAGGCAATAATTAAATATGTTAACATGAAGTTACCAATTGTCCTGCACAGCATATTCTGAGCCTGTGTAGAATGGGACCTTGAATTCTTCAAGATCACCTCTCCTTTGAAGGCAATTTCTTCAGAGACATGAAGGGGTTGCTCTGGCTTGGTTCACCAGAATCCTCAGTGAAGCATGTCCAATAAATTCTAATTTTCCTTGATCCAAATATTGTATTTTCTGACCTTAGTCAAAAGTACTTCCTTCTTTCAACCAATTCTGCCTTAGAAACTAACTGCTTCAAGATGGTAGCCAGCAACTAGATAAAGAAGCCTCAAGCTGTCACTGGCAGCAGTTTCTCAGGAATGCCCAGTAAATTCCAGAACTACTGGTACTTTGCAGTGATGGATCCTAGATATACAAATGGATACAGCAAGAACCTCTGACTTAAAAAATTGACAATGTTTGCCTCATCTTCTATTACATTTTCACCATATTATGCAATTATTTAAGATGCGTTATTTTAAGATAAAGATGGCACTACTGCTCCTCCTTAGAAAAATTGTTTTGCTAGTAACTTTAAAGAATGTAGAGGGACTCATCAGCCCTCATTTTATTTCAACTTTGTGACCAAAAACAAGTATTTGGAGAAAGTTGGTTGCAATTAGAATTTCAACCTGTGGTCATTAAAAAAAAAAAAAATGATAACTGGAACAAAGGGCTAGACTCAATAGCACTTTGCCCCTCCTCTTACCCCTTTCTCTAACCTGTCCCAAGGGAAAAGTGAGTAAATGTCTTAGGTCAAGGATTCTTCATGTTGATGGTAAAAAGCTAAAGTCTTGAATACACCAACTAAGTCTAAGATTTGTGATGATTTTAAAATATTGGGGCCATGGAATAATCCTGAATAAAGAATGTTGACACAAAATTTATAATGTTCTTATTTGATCTTTAACCAATGTAATATTTGTTTTAGATCTGTAAAGCATATCATTGGTATTTTAATAGGGATTGAGTTGAATCTGTAGATTGTTTTGGGTAGTATGGATATTTTAATTATGTTAATTCTTCCAATCCATGAGCATGGTGTATGCTTCCGTGTATTTGTATCTCCTTTAATTTCTTCAGTGTTCTGTAGTTCTCTGAGTACAGGTCTTTTACCTCCTTGGTTAAGTTTATTCCTAGGTACTTTATTTTTCTTGTTGCTTTAGTAAGTGGGATTTTTTCCTAGTTTCTGTCTCTGATATTTCATTGTTGGTGTACAAAAATGCCTTCAATTTCTGAATATTGACTTTATATCCCACTATTTTGTCAAATTCACTTATTAGGTCAAGTATTTTTTGGTGGAGTCTACAGGGTTTTCCATATATATTATCATGTCATCTGCAAATAATGACAGCTTTACTCCTTCCTTTCCAGTTTGGATCCTTTTTATTTCTTTTTCTTTTCTGATTGCTGTGGCTAAAACTTCCAATACTATGCTGAATAAAAGTGGTGAAAGTGGCCCTGGCTGGTGACTCAGTGGATAGGCGCTGGCCTGTGAACCCAAAGGTCACTGGTTTGATCCCAAGTCAGGGCACATAACCAGGTTGCAAGCCAGCTCTCCAGCCAGGTCCATAGACGAAGGCAGGTGAAAGGCAACCACACATTGATGCTTCCCTCCCTTTCCTTTCTCCCGCCTTGCCTTTCTCTTTAAAAATAATGAATACAATTAATTAATTTTTTAAAAAGTGGTGAAATTGAACATCCTTGTCTTGTTCCTGATCTTAAAAGGAAAGTGTTTAGGTTTTGCCCATTGAGTATGATGTTGGCTGTACATTTCTCGTATATGGTCTTTATTATGTTGAGGTATGCTGCCTCTAGTCCCACTTTCTCAGCATTTTTTATCATAACTGGGTACTGTACTATATCAAAAGCTTTTCCAAAATCTATTGATATGATCATGTGATTTTTGTCTTTCATTTTATGTAGTGTATTATGTTTACTGATTCATGAATATTGTACCATCCTTGTACCTCTAGGATGAATCCCACTTGATCATGGTATTTGATCTTTTTAGTATACTGCTGAATCCAGAATACTAGTATTTTGTTGAGGATTTTAGCATCAGTGTTCATTTGGGATATTGACCTGTAGATTTCTTTCTTTGCTGTGTCTTTATCTGGTTTTGGAATTAAGATAATGGTGGCCTCATAAAAAGAGTTTGGAAGTCTTCTCTCTTCCTGAATATTTTTTTATAGTTTGAGAAGGATAGGTATTAGTTCCTCTTTAAATATTTGGTAAAATTCACCTGTGAAAGCATCTGGTCTAGGGCTTTTGTATACTGGAAGTTTTTTGATGACTGCTTAAATTTTGTTTCATTTTTTATAAGTAAAATAGAATTACCTTATGATTATTTTTCTTCCAGAATTTTAGAGGTAAATAATATTAAAAAATATTATAGAAAAAATCTTTAAAAATACATAACATTAACATTATTTTCTACAAGATTTTGACTGAATAGTTGCTTCTTTTTCCTCTCCTGTATTTTCTAAATATATATATAATAAATATATATTATTTCAAAAACCACAGAATATAAATTCCATTACATATCCTCAAAAGTTAAATAATATTTGCTGTTTCACAAATAATTTAATATTTTTTAGTTTCTGGATGACAGAAATGACTCATCTTTTATTCCTCCTCTTACTCATCTTCCCAAAGAGACAGAATCAAGACACTTATTTGCATTTGTGTTCCTCAGACATGACTTTACAAGATCCTTGGCATGATCTCTTTATATTTTCAAAACAACCATTTATGGGGGAAAAATTACAAAGGATTTTAAAATAGTAGAGAATATTTGAAAAAAAGTAAAGAAAAAATTACCTTGCTCACATGCAACCAAGAGCTTATATTTTTAAATTTATTGCCTTAAAAATATTAATCGAGGCCTGGACTGATGGCACAGTGAATAAGGCACCAATCTGCGAACCCAAAGGTCGCTGGTTTGATTCCCAGCCAGGGCACATAACCAGGTTGCAAGCCAGGTCTCCAGCCAGATCCATAGCTAGAGGCAAGTGAAAGGCAACCATACATTGATGCTTCTCTCCCTCTCTGCCTCTATCCCTCCCCTTCTCTCTAAAAATAATAAATAAAATCTTTTTTAAAACAATTTCATCTATATCTCCATTAGTCAAAAAGGTAAGCAAAATAGTTAAGTTTTTACTAAGCTAACTCTCAAAACACACTCAAGGGTGAAATGAGGAACAAGAATACTGACTAAAGATTACACTTGGGACAACCAAGTAAGAGGGAGGACATTTTGTTGCCTCTATTTCAGAGCCCATTAACACAAACCCTTAATACTGTATACATTTCCACACAATCTAACTAAAGAATTTATTACACCCAAGAATCAGATAACTCTGAAAAATGCCCTCATTACCCATTTTATTGCTAGCATAGTCTTGGAAATTTCCATTCTATCCCATCTCCCTTATTCTTACTTCCCATTGTTTATTGTATTGGTAACACTAACCTAGGGAGAGCAGGCACTTTTCCGGAGTTTGATGTGGAAGACCCCAGCCTATGTACATATAGCTACCTCACTAAGACCTTGTTCCACAAAGCTCAATGGATACTAACTCCAGAGTTTGGATGAGAAATAATCATATCTCACTAGCCTCATAATCAAGAGTATGAAGCTTAAGGATCAGATGTGAGAGCTCATAATCCAAGAGGAAGAAATGAAAAAAGCAGTAAAAATTGCCTAATATATCCTCAGGAAGTAAGTTAATATTCTTCAGAGAAGACATTTGTCACCAAAGAATTCTTTTCCTTAAAAAAATAGAAAAAATCTTCTATGTAAAATCAGAACCCAAAAGCTACTAATCTTGACATTATTGTTAGTAACCTGTTTAGTATGATAATTAATAATTACAAATGCATCTTTTCATGGTTTAGTGATTTTACCACTTGAGAAGCATTGTTGATGTGATGATGGATTTTAAGACTTTAGTTTCTGTATTAAATGGTTCTTCCATTTTTAAAAAAGATTAGTTTATTTCACAGCTTAATTTTTTCCTAAGAGTTTATATAAGAATGTGCGAGCCGTGGCTGGTGTGGCTCAGTGGCTTGAGTGCCAGCCTGTGAACTGAAGGGTCACTAGTTCGATTTCCTGTCAGGTCACATGCCTGAATTGTGGACCAAGTTTCCATTTGGAGATGTATGAGAGGCAACCGGTCTATGTGTCTCTCATACACTAAGTTTTCCTCTCTCTCTTTTTCCCTCTCTTCCTCTCTCTAAAAGTAAATAAATAAAACCTTTTTAAAAAAAAACAATGTATGAGACAGCTAATTAATATATAATTACTGAATATAAAGAAAAAGCAACAAATTGTCAGTTTATTTCTAAATATTAAGATAATTAGAGAAATATTTTCTTCATTGTCTAGAAATAGAGCATTGTGAAAAATAATCTATATCTACATTGCATGCACTGATAAATCATTGAAGTTAAAAAGAAATTCCCCAAACTGTCATTTGTCAGTAAAGAGCTTGTGTTTACAAAACTACTCAATAGATTGAAACAAGAGCAGTCATCAATCAAGTCATTTTGTCAAAACACTCAATAGGGTGCATGTGTGTGTGTGTGTTTTGCTTTGATTTGGCATCCTATATACACATAGTCTGAAAGACAAGGGAATTAACTGAGAAAGTCTGGGAATATAAACCAAAATGTTGTCATTTTGGAAATTATTTAGACATGAAAAATGGGTTAGAGCTTGCTCATATTGGGCCAGATTAGTGTAGAGATATAAAAGGCAAGCACTGGTGATTTTATTGTTATGGTAATTAGTTCGGCAGGAAGAACTCAATACGTCTTTCTTCTTCTTTCCTCCAATAAATACCAAATTGAACATCATGAACAACAAAGCTTAGCAGAAAATACTGGCATTTCACATTTCACATTTTATTAAACAGCCAGTTCTACTTTCATAATTTTTCATTCATCCTATTCATATAATTATAGAATGGTGATACATGCCAAGCTATTTTCATCAAGCCAGGGATATTATTTGCCATAATGATGACATCATGATTTGCCTGTCACCAGAGACAAAACTGAGAGAGGTCTGAGGGCTCCAGTGGGGTGCAGTAATTTTGACCTGATGCTTTCACCACTGCTGAAAGACAGGAACCCTGTCCTATCCATTATAATTTGAGGAGGCTCTTGCCTCCATCAGAAGTAGCAGGAGATACAGAAACCTCTGGTGTTGAGTTTTTAGAACACTGATTCTTTTTATGAGTCATAGTAAATAAAAATATATGTGCTCTGGCTGCCCACTGGCTCCTGTCCCTGGATGAAAGAATGTTTAATGGTAAAAAAATAAATAAATAAAATTAAAAAGCTGTCATTTCAAACACTTTCATTTCATGGCTGAATAAAAATAATGTGAAGAAATATAAATGTGGGTGTGAAAATATGCACATATAAGCCATGTGACTTTATGAATATGCACAACAATGGCCAAAGTATAATAGAAGCATTAAACCAAAAATAGTTGCCTCTATTACTCAATATTATAAAGTTGTCAGTAATATGCTCAACTCTACTGATTGACATTCATGTACACACATATGGACACATACATAGAGCCACATGTATACAATTTTTTTTTAAATAAAGCTTATTTTTAATAAACTTTTTTTATTTTAGAATATTTTTGATTTATGGAAGAGTTGCAAAAATAGTACAGAGAACCCCCATACATCCCAGTTTCAATATCCCTTTATGTCAACTAAACTTATCATGGTGTATTTATATCAAAACTAAGAAATCAACATTGTTACATTATTATTAACTAAGCCTCAGACTTAATGCAGGTTTCACCAGTTTCTCCATTAATGTCCAATTTCTGTTTCAGTATCCAATCCAGGATTCCACATTACATTTGTCATATTTCTTTTTTTCCCCTTAGTTTCTATTTATTTTTAGAGAGAGGGAAAGGGTGTGAGAAAGAGGTAGAGAAACATGCGAGAGATGCATCAATCTGTTGCCTTGTGTATTCTCCCAACTGGGGACCTGGCCCACAACCCATGCATGTTCCTGACTGGGAATTGAACCAGTGATATCTACATTTGAAGGCCAGTGCTCAAGCTACTGAGCCACACCAGCCAGGATTGTCATATTTCCAATTAAGTCCCTCTGGTCTATGACAGTTTCTCGGTCTTTCTTGTTTTTCATGACCTTGACAGTTCTGAGTTCTGTCAGATATTTTATAGAATGCCATTCAGTGTGAGTCTAATGTTTTCTTCATAATTAGACTAAGGTTTTAGGTTTTTAGAAAGGTTATATCAAAGGTAAAGTGTCCTTGTAACAGACCATACAGGGGCACACGATATTAATATGATTTAAGCCTAGCATTGATCATGAGGTTAAGACAGTGTTTATCAGGTTTCCTTCCTGTAAAGTTACTATTTTTTCCCTTTTCATATGCTATTCTTTGGAAGCAGTCACTAAATCTAGCCATGGGAAGTGTGATAAGCTCCATTTATTTAGGAAGTGTAATAAACTCCATTTATTTTATACGTTATATTCTACTCTAATAGTTTTGTTGTTCTAATTATTCCAGCTGTAGCCATTGGGTGCTCTTTCAGATTGGCTCCTGGTGTCCCCTATCATTTTGTTTCTGTTTTTCTTCTTTTGTTTGGTTGTTTGGGTTTTTCCACACTTCTTTACTTCCTGCCTCTGTAAACTTGTCCAGACTGATCTTGCATTATTACTGTCCCAGCTGCAGAATCAGCCAAATAAGGCATAAAAAAAATGCCTCATTTATTTTATTGGAGAAATGGTATTTAGAAATCAACAACTAGATAATGGGTAGAAATAAATAGGTTTTTCACAGAATTAAGATAAAGTATGTCTTTTTTATTTTCATAAGCACAAACACAATAATGTCAGAATTTATCTGATGTCACTATTATTTCCTGAGAAAAATATTAGTTACTACTTACTTTTCAGTATAATTTTGAACTTCCCTATGTTGTTCGGAAGTCATTCAATTTTTTATAAGAAATCCAATAGCTAATTTTCACAATTTCACATCTTTCTAAAAGAACCCATGTCTCATCATGTCTACAATGCTTACTAACCATATAGACTTGGGAAAATTACTGAACCACTCTACCCTGTCTCCCTCTTTGGACTCATAAAGATCAGGTGGGACATGGAAGTGCTTCATAAATCACAGAGTCTTAAAAATACATACACAGGTCTTGCAATAATACAATTATTAAATTTTATTAACAAATACCTCTATTAAGGGTTACCTACTTGACTTAAAACATGCCAGTGTAATCCATCTCAAATCAATTATTTCTCATTATAGTGACAAGTGCATAATTTTATATAGTGTAAGCAGCTCAGCCTTCTTAAAACTCACACATAGCAAATTATTCTCAAGATTGATATTCAGCTAGAAAGCACCTGTAGAACCTGTAGTAACCATTCTGGTTGGTGGCTCATTTCTGTTCCAATTGGTAATGCATCTGTGTGATTGCGGGTAATTGTGCCACGCTGATGGTTGGATGTTTTATATGTCTCCTTGACCACACATATTCCCCTCAGCCAGACAGATGATACACAAATAATAATCTCTTTTCTGGCATCCCTGAATCAATCTTACTCCATTCTCTGTTTCCCTCTGGCCTAATAGACCGTCTGTATGTTGCTTCCAGATAGTGTTTAAATGTCTTAGCAGAAGACAATTAGGTGTCCTAACTTCAACAAAGGAGGAAGAGACAGACAGAGGGATAGTATGTGTCATTACAATATAAGGGCAGCAAGCCCTTGGGTCCCAATATATGGAACAATTTAACAGCAGTGATTCTAAAAGACTCTGGTTTTCCTGAGTGATTTTTCTATAAACAGCAGCAAAATTTGGTTACATGAATTTCTGAAAGTTTAAAAAAAGTTTATATTTATTTTTTATTTAATAACTACTATAAAATACTAAAAAGTCTCAAAACAATAGCCTGATCTAATGATTATGATAATCCAGAGATGTAATGCAATAGGAAGAAACTGTGGTCAAGGCCATTTGCTAAGAACAGTTGTGAAGATTCAGGGAAATAATTGTGTGATAACCTGTTAACACAGTGTTGGTGTCAAGCTGTCCCAGAATCAATGCCTTTTCCTTCACTGCTAAATTTATAATGTGAATGCTGTTTTTTTTGTTGTTGTTGTTGTTGTTGAAACTGTGAATCACAATAAATTTGTTCTAATATAGCAATAAAGTTGCCAAATAACATGTGGGTACATCTCAGGAATTAACATTTTCCACAAATAAAAAAGAGGTAGTGATGAAGTACAAAATGACTGCACAGGCAGTGACCTTGTGTGTATGGAAGAAACGTTCATGCAAAACATGAATGTTTTGTCTGATTCAAATCTGTGAACTCTATCAACAAAAGCCCTTAAGAAAAACTCATCTTCATTCAAGAAAAAATGTTATGCCAGAGTCTCAAGATGCTTCAAAGTAGATTTTTATAAATACATACTCATTAATTATAACTCATCACTGAGTCATTGCAACTCACAAGCAAATGCTTGATAACACAGTTTCTACCCTGTAAGCAGATAACAATCTAAATTAAGACTTTCCCCTCTTGACTCATCCTCTCCCATATCTCCTCTCTGTGTATTACCCATTTCACAAATCTGGAAGTCATCTTTGAAATCTCCCTCTCCCATCTCCCACAGCTAGTCAATAAAACAAGTCTTGTTATTTCTGTCTCTTTACTCAACCTTAGTTTCTCTCCTCTGGTTCTCTGTGGCTGAGAACTTAGGCTGTAAAATCGTGTTGTTGAAGTTTGACTCATGCCACTTAATACATCTGGAACATTGGAAAATTTGCTTCACTTCCTTGTGTCTCAGTTTTCTAATCATAAAGTAGCCTACCTCATTATGAAGATTTCATTAGCTTTGACAGATACAGTTCTTAAAAGAAAGACTTTTAAGTACTTGATAAATGTTAAATAGTCTCCTTATTGTAATAACTTACCAAGGTTACTTGTATTCTTGTTCTTTTTGAGAGGGTAAGGAGGTAAGAGTATATGGCTAGAACAATTTATTTTCTTTTATAATAATATTTGAGTTAAGCTAGTACTTTGGTGAAGTGACTATTTGGAGATTAACCAAAATTCTTTTTTAAAAAAGATTTTATTTATTATTTTTCAGAGAGAGGAGAAGGGAGATAGGAAGAGAGAGAGAGAAACATCAATGTATGGTTGCCTTTCACCTGCTTCCAGCTACAGACCTGGCTGGAGACCTGACTTGCAACCTGGTTATGTTGCCCTGGCTGGGGAATCAAACCAGCCACCTTTGGGTTTACATGCCTGTGCCTTATCCACTTTGCCACCAGCCAGGGCTCCCAAAATTCTTAATATCCTCTGTAATTCCCTTCATATCCTGGTCTTTTTGTATCTGTTTTTTCCTTCCTAAATATCATTCAGCTGTCATTGAATTCATGATGCCAAAATTTCCTAAGTCTCATGGCTTTTAATCCCAAACTGTTGTTTTGTTATAGCGGAAGGGAAACAAAGGCAGGACTCTCACCATTACAATCTAATAAATAATACAGAAAGCTATAAGCAGAGGAAAATATGTTCTCATCTGCTGACCAGTAATCCTGAGCCTGGTCTGATAAGGCTGCCAGGTATTCTGAACAACACAAGTAAACTGTGACAGTGTAGGACAGGGGAATCCCTTGAAAGTCTTTGTGAATCATCTCCTCTAGCTGGGGAAAGGAAAACCTTGAGACTGAACTCTCATCCCAAGGTCTTGAAGGAGGAAGAAGAGGGGATTCACAATGCCCAAAAAAGCAGCCTATAAAACAACTTTGGTCATTTGCCTACCTCTGGTCACTATCTGTTTTACGAAGGAGTCCCTACTGCATACAGAAAGAGCCCATAAATAATTGGATAATTGCCTCAACTTTAACTAATGGCCTCCCTTCACTTATGTGTTTTACAACAAGAACAAATGGAGTTTGGAGTAAGATAAGGATTGGGCTAACAGACACTACACATACCTAAGTTTGGGTAGCCACATCCCCTCAAGAAAAGCTGGCACCACATTTGTCTATCAATCAATATGTAACTTCTTCACCCCCACATCCCACCAACTATGTAAGTCCTCAGAATAAAGGACTTGCTTTCTTACCTATGAAGCCTCCAGCCACCAGGGTTTCTCTGGTAACAATTTGTCACTCACAATACATGTCAACTCTGAACAGCTACACATCTGTGACTCTTCTCCAGGCTGTGGAGGAAATGTGATTCTCACCATTGCCTTCACATTTGGGATGAAGGCCAAAAGGATCAACCTCTTTCCAGTGTATGCTGTACTATGAAGGCAGAGAGAAGAAAGAAGGCCCTTGCTAAGCTGTACCATTGCATTTAAAGCTTTAGCTCATACATGAAAAATGTCATGGTCACTCCTATCATCCCATTGTCCAAAGACTGTCATATGGCCAAATCTCAAAGTCAGTAGGACAGGGAGACAGACATCTAAGAGCAGATAGGAAACTAGTAGCTGTAAATATATATATGTGTGTAAATATGTAACTCACAACACTTTCTGAGCTTCAACAATACTGTTTTGTTCTTCCCATTTCTCCTGTGTCAGCTTCTTCTTGCTTTAGGTCCTTCCTGTACAGTTCCCTCTGCGGGCACACACTCTTCCCTGCTACTCATCTTCCTTCACCTACTAAAAACTAACCAGTATTTCAATTTTAGCTTAAATATCACTTCCTCCAGGTATCCTCATGCATGCATAAGTTTCTTCCTATTAGATTTTCTAATAGCTACTTACAATTTTCCTTCATAGTACTTATTAGCGTAGTAAGCACATAAATAATGGACTGACTTTTCATTGTCTTTCTGACCACTTCCAAATATAAATTCGAATAAAGTTGAACGCTATTTGAGACAAAAGGGGAGTTAAGCTTCTTCTGAAAAATTATCATTTGAGTCATATTTGAACTATCAAACTGCACATTAAAGCCAATGAGATTGTGAGATGGTTAATTTTATGTTTCAACTTGAAACATAAAGAATGCTCAGATAGGTGGCAAAGCATTATTTCTGGATATGTCTGTGAGGGTGTTCCTAGAAGAGATTAACATTTTAGTTGGTGAGCTGAGTGAAAATAGACTGCCTTCAACAATGCAAATAGGGATGACCCAATTCTTTGAGGGTCTGAATAGAACAAAAAGGAATGAGAAGGGCAATTTCACTATCTGCTTGAGCTGAGAGATCCATGTTCTGCCTCAGACTTGAGAGTTCTGGATTCTCTCAGGCCTCTGGACTCAGACTGGGACTTATCACTAGTTTTCCAATATATCTTATTGCTTCTGTTTCTCTGAAGAACTCTGATTAATAGAGATTAACTTCTTGATTAGCCAAGGCCCACTAGAGACTTGAGGCAAATGTGTGAATTAAACCAGTTTTCATTTTTACTTTTATTTCATTGTAGAGACATAACTGAGAGGATTTTGGAATAAAGATAACAATAAAAAGCAATAATAAAATGAAGTTATAGATACTACAGTAACAGGAAATTTGTTTTGGAACTTCAAATATTTTTAAGTATATTTTATTGATTATGCTATTATACTTGTTCTAATTTTTCTCTCTTTGTACCCTTCCACTCGGCACCCCCTTCCCTCTAGCCATTCCCCTCCCTTTGTACATGGCTATGGATCATGCATATAAGTTCTTTGGCTTCTCCATTTCCTATACTATTCTTAACATTTCTCTATTTTGTATCTACCAATTATGTTCCTTGGTCCCTGTTCCTTTTTACCCATTCTCCCCCTTTCCCCTACCAGCTGATAACCATCTAAATGATCTCCATATCTATGATTCTGTTCCTGTTCTAGTTGTTCATTTAGTCTGATTTTTAGATTCAATTGATCATTGTGTATGAGTTTGTTGTCATTTTAATGTTCATAGTTTTAATCTTTTTCTTAAGTAAGTGCCTTTAACATTTCATGTAATAAGGGCTTGATGATGATGAATTCTTTAGCTTTACCTTGTTTGGGAAACACTTTTTCTGCCCTTCCATTCTAAATGATACCTGATACCTTTGCTAGATAAAGCAATCTTGGTTGTAGGTCCTTGTTTTCCATCACTTTGAATACTTCTTGCCTGCAGTTTTTTTTGTTTGTTTGTTTGTTTTTTGTTTTTGTTTTTGCTTTTTGAGAAATTAACTAATAGTTTTAGGAGAACTCCTTTGTAGGTAAATCTCTGTTTTTCTCTTGTTGCTTTTAACATTATTTCTTTATCTTTAACCTTTGACATTTTAATTATGATGTGTCTTGGTATGGGCCTCTTTGAATCCAACTTATTTGGGACTCCATGCTTCCTGGACTTGTACATCTTTTTCCTTTGCCAAATTAGGGAATTTTTCTTTCACTATTTTCTCAAATAAGTTTTCAATTTCTTTCTCTTCCTCTTTGCCTTGTGGTATTCCTATGATTTGGATGTTGGCACTTTTTGAGATGCTCCCCGCCCCCCTTTTTTTTTTTGAATTCTTATTTCTTCTTTTTGTTTTGGTTGAATGTTTATTTCTTTCTTATGTTCCAAATTGTTTCTTTGAATCCCAAATTTCTTCTCTTCACTGTTGGTTCCCTGTACATTTTTATTTCATGTAGTATAACCTTTATTTCTTCCTTTATGGTTTTGCCATACTCAGTGAGTTCTTGGAGCATCCTGATCACCAGTGTTTTGAACTCTACATCTGATAGGTTAGCTATCTCTCTTTTGTCTAGTTACTTTACTGAGTTTTTTTTTTCTTCTTTTTCACTTGGGCCATATTCCTTTATCTACTCAACTTGGCACCTTCCCTACATTTGCTTCTGTGTATTAGGTAGAGTTGCTTTGACTCACTATCTTAGCACACCTGTTAAGTTGTATGGGTAACAGCCTTAGGTATTCACCAGGGTGGGGCAACCCACTTCACTTTTTGTAGCTCAGGTGGTGGAAAGAGTCGGAGAAGAGACAATGTTACTGTTTGGCTTTGGTCAGTTTACCTGGCACTCACCCCATTTCTAGTCACTTCACCCACTTCCTATATATGATTGGTGCCCTTCCAGCTGTTGTCCTGGTGGTGATTCCCAGAGTGGGTGGATTTGCATATGTTCTAAGTCCATGCAGGTCCTTTAAACAAACTCTCCTAAGAAATCAGTAGCTTCTTCTACAGACCCAACCCTAAATTGGTTTTTACAGCCAGAAGTTATAGGACTTTTTTATTTTATTTTATTATTATTATTATTATTATTATTATTATTATTATTGCTGGCATTGGAACCCTGGGCTGTGCAGTCTGGCCTGGGGTTGAGATCCCAGGATCCCAGGGTGTCTCTCCTGATGTTTATCCATCAAAATGTGATGTGGAATTGCCCATTGCAAAACTGCTGCTGTCACATCTCCTCTCCACACTGCATCCTCTCCATGCCAACAATGCTTCTCCCTGCTTCCTACCCATCTGGATGAATATGGTTTCTTTAAATCCATGATGTCAGACTTCCATAAAGTTCGATTTTCTGGCAAGCCTAGGTGTTTTTTGTTTTGAGGTTAGTCGTGATTCCTCTGTGGTTGTCAGAGCAGGTGATGCATGTCTACTTCTGCCTCCATCTTGACCAGAAGTCCCAAAGATTTTTAATAAGGATGTTATTTCTATTGTTTTTTTCTTAGAGTTCTATAAAAACCAGTTAAAACTAAATTTCAAATATGTGTGTTATTTACAGGATGCTTCACTTTTAATACTAAAAGCATCAGAGATCTTGCTATGATAGATTTATTTGCTTTTTTCATAAAATGTATGTTTTAAAAACTAAACAATTTATTTTCCATTTGCATATAACAAGTGGGTTTTGCATTCCTAAGGTCTTTAGGAATTGTTCTGGAATTGACTGCAGCTAAGATATCCAACACTTAACCATGTCACTTAAAAGGGAGTGGGCTCTTTCTGATTTAATTTATTTATAATCATTAGGCCTTGAAGAATCATAAAATAATAAATTAAAAACTCTTCCTGTAAAAGAAGAGCTGTAGTTCCCACTCCCCTCCCCCTTTGTAATATAATGATGATAAAATAGCAAGAGACTGAATGAACACAACATACAACCTAATGCAAGCACATCAGAAAACAGAGGTAGCATTAGAAGTTCATTCAGCTTTCAATGTGCTTCTCTTGAGGATAACATGTCATAGTGAAGGGTAATTCTTTGGGAAGTAAAGAGTAGAGAGTATGTTTTACATGCACATTATGCATGTCTTTGTGTATATTTAGTGTATATACATTTAGTGATTTACAGGCATTAAAAACCCTTCCATTGGCTTTCAGATGAATACAGAGTGAATGTGCACAATCACCTCTCACTTACATTGTGCACATTTATCTTTCTTACGTCATCTCCAGCTTATAGATTGTTTCCAGAGCACTTTTATCACATCATTCTGTGACTCAAAAATTTCCAGTAGCTTCCCATAGTCTATAGAACAAAGCATAAACTCCTTACCCTGTTATAATATTGTTTCATTTTTCTTATATAAATTTATCTACACATTTGCCTGAACAGGGATTCTCTCCTCTGTGAAAATTGGTCTTCATTGACCCTCAAGTTCTCCTGGTCCTTCCCACCATTCCTTTATAATGTTCACCCATGTTCACTGATTGACATGAGACCCATTCTTCAAGGCCCTCACAAGTCTACCTGGATTTCTTACTGCAGTGAACTACTGTATATTTATTCTTTCTATGACTGATTTTGGCATTTGTTTATACACTACTTTGCATCATTGCTTAACTAATTCATATGCATATATCCACCTCCTCTGTTAAATTATAATAGATAAGAATTCAAATTTTTTATCTTTGTATACCCATTACCTACTAAATGGTGCTATACACATAACTGATTATCAGATATTTTAAGTATATGTTAATGCAAAGTTAGGTATTTATAAGTGGGTTACAAGAGAGGTTTTTAAAGCTGTACTTTATTTTCTTTTTCAAGAAAAACTCAGTTTGCAATATTGCTAAAAAATAAATGCTTATACGTTACCCTGAGTGAGAGAAACAGTTATGTGAGCCAGGATGCACCTTTGAATATATGCCTAAGGCCATGACTTTTCCTCTATTAATAAGGAAAAGAGATAAGATGGGGTTAGTTTTATAACTCTTCCCAAACTCTCTGTAATTAGCATGATAAATTTATACTTTCTGCAGCAAGGAATGATGGCATGGCATACAGAGGTAAAATATGAGGATCATCATGCAAGATAAATTTCCCAGGTCTGTTTCCTGGTAGATAAGATCAAAATGAAGGTTAGCCTGAATACTCACAACCCATGGAGTTTGTTTAGATTTTATTTAGTGTAACCCTGTGAACTGAAGTTTGGACAGCTACTTTAGGCATAGCTCTTGGTCAGAAGACTTTCTCTGGAGAATGCAGGAAACACTCTGGCAGCTTTCTATCATATTGGATCTGCAATTCCAAATGGAGTTAGTGTGGAATTTCCCCTGAGCACAGCAAACTACAGTGCTTCATTTCTTAAGACTAGGAGCAAACACATGAAGAGGAAGATGTTGACAGAAAGGTTGAGAGGTCTTAAGGGGTGGGTCTGTGTAGGCTTTCCACTGTCCTTGATGTGGCAACTATGAGGAAGGTCACACCTAGAAGAGTCACTTACCCTGGGTGGAGTTAGACAAAATATAGGACACTCATTTAGATTGACTTTCAGATAAACCACAAATAGTTTTAATGTAAGTATGTTTTAAATAGTGCATGGGATATATTTATGCTAAAAACTTAGGTATTATTTATCTGAAATTCAAACTTAACATGGCATATTGTATTTTTATTTGTTAATCGGCAACCATGTAACTAAAGATACTGTTATCATGGTGGAATCACATTAGGCTTTCTTATAGACTATTTTAGATGCCTTATTAAAAATACATCTTCTATAAGCCTAACAAATATTACAATTGATATTTTCATTCTAGATATCAAATAATATGACATTTGTCTAAAGTACAGGCTGTATTAGAACAAGCAAGAAGAGCTGAAGAAAAAATACCATTATAAAAATCTTATTTTTCTTTTTTCTTTTTTTGCCATTTATCTCAAAAGGTGAGATACTAATTATTTGTACTTAAGCAAATTCAGAGATGAATTAAAAATAATCAGGTCTGTAGCTGGAGGCAGATGAAAGGCAACTGTACTTTGATGTCTCTCTCCCCCTCTGCCTCTTTCCCTCCCCCTTTCTCTAAAAATAATAAATAAAATCTTTTAAAAAATAATCAAACTGAGCATCCATATGTAGAAGATTGTGGAGAGACGTGAATATCATGAATATCACCAATATTTTTACTAGTTTTAGAAAGAGAGGAAGAAAAAGAGAGAAACATCAATTGGTTGCCTCCTGTAGACATCCCAACCAGGGATCAAACCCACAACCTAAGTATGTGTCCTGACTGGGATCAGACCCACAACTTTTTGGTGTATGGTATGCTCCAACCAACTGAGCCACCTGGACAGAGCACATCTCATTTCTAAGCAAGTACCGTAAGAGGCATTTCTGGAAAACCCTCTTAGTTCCATTTAAGTCTTCCTGGGAACCTACCCTCCTCCCAGAGAGTCCTCAATAACTAGTGAATTTACCAAGCTCAGGATATAGTCTGTGTATCACATACAAACAGCAAGAGGTACAAGAAGCCTTGCCTTGCAACCTCAAATGTGTATTTTTAGATGGATCTCTCTCATTTGCTCTTGTTCTCTCTAAATGACAAAGATCTGTTCCTGAGTTTTCAGCATGCTTGTTTATCATCCAAGGAAAACAAAAGACATCAAATTTGAACCCTGGTCAGTAAAACTTAATGTCTTTAGTGAATACAGTTCTGTGAAATGAGATGCTTTTCCATGGACTGTGTTGGGGTGACATCTAGTAAGGCATATTATACCCTGATCCACACAAAATGACCACCCAAAAAAAAAAAAAGGAGGAACAAGGATAATGTGAGAGTTTAGCCAGAGATTCAGAGAGAGCCACGTGCAGGGACAAGAAGTGTGCAGCCAGCAGACTTGGCCTCATATTGTTTAACTTGGAAGAAACACACTGCCAATCTCATGGTTTTGGACAAAAGTTAAAGTGTTTACCTAGGAAATTTGACTGGCAAGTTGATGGTTGATTTACAAATAAGACTAAATTGCTAAATGTACTCTGGTTGCTGCACTTTCCTAAAAGCTAAAAGAGGCACTCAACTGAGAGCTGGTTAGAAAAGCATATGAAAATTATAATTTAGTGGAACTTAAATACTGGAAAGTTCAGGTTAAATGAGGATTGGTTTTATTGACACAGGCTTAATTTTTCCCAAATTAAACATAGTATTAATTATGCATTTTACTTCAAGAGCATCATAGAATAATTTTTAAAGTAGTATTAAGTATTATTTTTCTATTGACTCAATTCCATTGCCTAGGGATCTTTTCCAGGACCAATCCCATTTCTAAAATGGGAGAGGTTTTCCTTCATCTTCAGAATTTCTTCCCGAAGTTCAAATGGGGGGTGCCATCTGGTGGAAATGTGCTAGAAGTCATTTTGATTACAGTCGGGCCATTTAGTAGCTGTACATCTTTTCTCTTTAAAAATGTTATTTACTTCTTGTTAATGAACAAAAATTATTTCTATCGCTAAAAAAATAAAAAATTTCCTTTAGGAAATTATGTGTTTAACTTTAAGTAAGATCTGTTTTATGCCAGAAAGTTGGGAAGTTCAAAAGTCTAAATGAGAGCATAGTCTTGTCATAGAAAAAGGCTCCCAAGCCCTGGCTGGTAGCACAGTGGTTAAGGCGCCGGCCTGCGAACCCAAAGGTCGCAGGTTCGATTCCCCAGCCAGGGCACATAACCAGGTTGCAAACCAGGTCTCCAATCAGGTCTGTGGCTGGAGACAGGTGAAAAGCAACCATACATTGATGTCTCTCTCCCTCTCTGCCTCTCTCCCTTCCCCTCTTTCTAAAAATAATGAAATAAAATCTTAAAAAAAAAAAAAAGAAGAAAAAGAAAAAGGCTCCCAAGTCAGCAATGATGCTAAGTTAACCTGGAGAGAGGAGTTTATAGTTTCTCTTGATTAACCTAGGTGATCATCCATCATACTAAGTCAAGCTCTGACTCAGATTTATTCAACAGTGCAAAATTATATCTTGTCTCCTTCCCAAGAAATAGAAAGCTAAGAGGAAAAGAAACAGCAAACTTAATTATTGCTTAATTTCATTTTTTTAAATTAGCAAACATGCTTACTTATTACCTAATTAAAGACAAGAACAACTTAGTTTGAATACCTTATCCCAGGTCTGTCCCAAAAGTATCAGCTGCACAAACCATTTTAATTATATTGACATTGGCTCAATACTTTTAGGACAGACTCAGATATTTCTCTAATGATTAAATCATTCTCCAAGAGAATATTAGTCAAATAATATTAGGTTAAGTGCTGGGATGCTGAGCAAAACATTTCAGAAAGATCTCATTAACTATGAAAAAAAGGAAGAAAGGAAAGCAAGAGAAATAAAATATGCAATGAGACTATAGCCCCCTAATAAAGAGACAAAAAGGGCCCTGGCTGGTAGCACAGTGGATAAGGAGCCAGCCTGCGAACCCAAAGGTCGCTGATTCGATTCCCCAGCCAGGGCACATAACCAGGTTGCAAGCCAGGTCTCCAGCCAGGTCTGTGGCTGGAGGCAGGTGAAAGGCAACCATACATTGATGTTTCTCTCCCTCTCTGCCTCTCTCCCTTCCTCTCTCTGGAAATAATAAGTAAAATGTTTAAAATAAATAAATAAAGAGATAAAAAGGAGAGAGAGAGAGAAAGAAAGAAAAGAAGGAAGAAAGAAAGGGAGAGAAAAAGACAGAATAAGAAAAAAGGAAGTGGGAAGAAGTTGATACTAATTGCCCATCCCTGGGGCTGTGTAAGGATTTCATAAGCAACATTCATTTACATCTTTACAGAAATACAAGTGAGTTAGCTACTTCCTAAGAATTGTCACTTTGAGACTTCCTAACTTTTAGCAATTTTCAGCAAGTTGGGGGTAAATTGTATAGTGAATGTCTGAATTCTTAGGAAAAGGGTATAAGGGCATAACTAATCTTTAAGTACTTCAAAAATAAACACATTTAGGGAAAGTCTTCAGAGACGTGAAGGCTCAGTAAACACCATTTTGACTCACCCTTGAACACTGGTTTAAAAGATTGCTCATGTAAAACTATGAGAAATGAAGGCATTTCTGACTTTGTTATCTGGAAATCATAGCCAAAATTATACCTTATACCACAAGGCTAATAAGGCCTTTTCAGAAGTCAGGTGTTCTTCAGTATCAATGGGGAATTGGCTCCAGGACCTCCCCCGCCAAAAAACACCAAAATCCATGGATGCTTAAGTCCCTTATTTAAAATAGTGAAATGATGTAGTACTTACACATAACCTGTATTTGCATATAAGTTCCAATAGTGTGTACCTACACTTCCGTTCCTTCCCATGGATTTAGCGTAGGGTTGCTGGACACAATGCTTGCCACATAATAACTAATTAATAAATGCTAGATGGATTATAAACTTCTCTTCCAAATCACAACTATTCAAATATTTAAGTGTTGCCCCATTTAATATGTCTAGTATATGCTATCTCTATTTTCTTTATCATATATCTATTCTTTAAAACTGTTATTTTGTGTAAAAGCAACCATTTTTATTACAGAGCAAGAAAGAGGTCTGGAAAGATTTTAGAGCATCTGAGTAAATCACCGAGAGGGAACAGCAACGTGGCCCTCTGTAGGCATAGATAAAGACCTAGAAAATCATATTTCAGAAATCACCCAGTATCCAATTTAATCACTCCCAGAGAAAAACATGTAGAAATATTGCTCTTTGGCTCATGTTTATCTAATACAAACAGATAAATGCTGTGCCTGGTATTCCAATTATAATCCTTTGTAGTCATTTGCATTTTACTTTCCTAGGATTGCATCAGCAATAAAAATATGCACAATGTTTTCTACCTAAATGCTTTTCCTTCAGATTCTTTACCTCTCCCAGAAGTAAGCAGCCTATTAAGCAATATTTCACAGATTTCAAATAAACCTTCAATTTTTATTTCATTGAAATGTTTAAACACTTAAGTTTTTATCAGCCCTTACACAAGATAGCACCAACTTGAACCACTTCACTTCCACCCCAACCTAGCATTAGTTTCATTTACTTTATCCCATGGTCTTCTGTACGCTGAGTTAATTTAATAGAAACAAAGTTCATTAAATGTCATATGGGGGAAAATTGTCTTAATGAAGGATCACTGATCCAAATGAAATAACAATTAATATATGCTATATGCTAAGTAACAAATTTATTTATAAAACATATATAGTAGTAAGAGAAAAATGAAGAGAATAGAGTATTATAGAACCCAGGGGAAAAGTCATTGAAGAAGATGGCCTGTTAATTAAATTACTGCTAGAAGATTAAATGATATTTCCCATCCAAACTCAGTGAGTGGTGTGGGGAAAAGTTATACTAGGTCCCTCCCTAGAATTTGCTGTGATTGGAATCCAAGGTGCTGAATTCTCATCTGCTATGTGGGAAGGATGGAACACAGAATTTTATTTCCACTCTGGCTGTTTAGTGGAGAGGTGTTTTAAAGTCCTTATTTGCTAATTTGTTTAATGCTGGGCTTGCCAAAACCCTGCATGTTCTAATAATCATTGTTAAATTCATATTAGTAATTTTAGCCAGAAACACCATATAGTATTTTTTTTCAAGCTATAAGTGCTACTAAAATACTGAAGGTAAAAGTCATGTGCTTTATTTTATACATATATGCACATATCTGTACAAAATATGTACATAAACATGTTTTTGAGTTATGAGCTAAAATGCTAAAATGTTACTAGGCTAATGAAAACCTATCTAAACTCATGAATGTTAAAGATCTTGTCTTTGGTTGTCTGTTCTTTTTCTCACTCATTCTTCCAGATCTTGACTTCCCAACTTACTTCCCAAGTCTAAGCTCTTTGGATACAATGGAACCTTTAAAATCTTAAAATAAAGTCTGGGGAAAATGGCAGTGGTGAGGGAAATATCAATGAACCTAATTCAGGACAGGAGCAGGGGCTCTGGCCCTAGATCAACAGGAAAATCCACAATAGCTCCCTGCTGCCTTGTCTGCCAGCTTCCATCAAACTGGAAGAGATTAAGATGCCTCCAAAAACAATTTGGGGGCAGACTAAAGATGTGGCCAATCCATAATTTACATTAGTGAGTTATTGCAGCTACCCTATGAGTACAAAGTCTACTTGAAAAACCAAATGATCAACTTGAAATGTAAAGGTGTATAGGAATCATGCTATGCATCATTTTCTGGCCCACTATTAAAATTCAAATAATTTTTATATTTTATTTGGCTTTTAAAATGAATATTAAACAGTATTGGGCTTCCCATTCAAAATAGACTTATCAAAAACACATTGAAGCTCATACATTTTCAGTCAGCAACCAAATAAGTACTTCCCAATTTTGGAATAATACGTGTAACTGATTGAAGTATAGAATTATTATTACTCTTCTGGGTATTTAAAAATAATTTTTAAAAGTTATGACTCTACAAGATTTTCTGTTTTTATATTATGATATATATTTATTTTACATGAAAATCTACACTAGTAAAACCCTCCAAGTGTGGCTCAGCCCACACCTCCCATTAGCGGTGGTCTCTTGGCAACCATTTTCCCTTCATGACCCCACACCATGGCCAGGCAGGAAGAGCCAAATTCAAGCCAAGGCAGTGAAAATATGTCTGCAGAGAGGTAAGAAGAACTAGCACATGGAGAAAAGTAGAAAGAAATAAAGAACTAAGCATACCATCTGCTTCTGGAGTTAGTGTTCCCATGACTTGGCTGATCTTGGATTCTGTGAAATGCTTAGTCTTCATCCACAAAAGTCCCTTTCTAGCGTATGCAATTTCATGTGTACTTCTGTTTATTTCAACTAACAAGGAATTGTCCAAACAGTTTCATTTTTTTCCAACAGAATAATCTTCAATTTTATTATGATCAATAGTTTAAAAGAACAGATAATAAGTTTTTAAAGGATTTTATTTATTATTTTCAGAGAGAGGGAAAGAGAGAGAGGCAAAAAGGGAGAGAGATATCAATGTATGGTTGCCTTTCACCTGCCTCCAGCAACAGATCTGGCTGGAGACCTGGCCTGCAACCTGGTTATGTGCCCTGGCTGGGAATCGAACCAGCTACCTTTGGGTTTGCAGGCCGGCACCCATCTACTGAGCTACCCTCCAGGGCTCGGATAATAATTTTTTTTATTAAAAGAAATACTTAGCCTTTAATTAAAATATTCATTTGGTGAAGGATTTATAATTGTTTCCATTTTTAAAATCTTACATTCCTTACATTTGGTTCAAAACATGGTATAATATTTCTTCCATAAAAAAAGAAAGAAAAGGGGTTTATCAGTAATTTAAAGTTATCAATGGATACCCTAATTTAAATGAATACACACACAAAAAGATTCTGTTTTAAAAGCAATAGCTGACATACACTGAGTATTTAGTATACTTCAAGTTCTGCTCAAAGCATGTTCTATACATTCTCGCATTTATGCACTTCATGAGATCAACTCTCTTACCATTGCCATCTTACCAATAAGGAAACTAAGGCAATGGAATGTTGTCTAAGATTATATACTCATATTTGGAAAGTGTTAGAGCCAGAATTTAAACCCAAACAGAATTGCCTTACAACCTTTCTATTAGCCATCATGTTATACATTTTAGACACTAATAGATCATGGATGATCATAAACATTTTTTAAAAGTTTGTCTTTGAAACTCTCAACAGCCTTGTCCTTAAATTTCTTAGACCATCAGTTTATTAACCTATTTGATAAGGATTTCAATAACTTAATAATAATTTACATTATCTTTTAATATCATAAAAGGAGTTTCACAAACTTATTTATTTAACCCTCAGAACAACCCTGTCAGTAAGTTCCAAGAAATACTATTATCCTTCTATGATAAATAAGGAGAGTACAGCTCAGAGAAATTACATGACTAGTTTCCAAAGAAGGGAACTAATATTTACTGGTAACCTACTATGTTCTCAGAACTCTGAAAGGTACTTTTTAAATAGGATATCTCATTTAATTATAATAATAACTATTCAAGGTCGGCATTATGCTTGTTTTATAGCAGAGAAAACATAAGAAGTTCCCCATGGCTCAGTCAATGAGGGCCAGAGCTATATCTCACTCCATGTTCCATCAATGATTAATTGAGTGTCTTTTAGTGTGTGCCAAGCACTGTGCTAACTTTTCCATACATCAGAGGGGGGAGTATAAAAATGAATAAAACAGAACCTAGTCTCAAGATAATATCTCATTTCAAAGTTCAATAAAATGTTGCTGCATTTCTCTTGGTTGCCTTTGTTCCCAAGGGCGCACACATGTGGATATGAAGTCTCAGGATAAGAAACAGAACTGATTCAATCTATCACTTACTGAAAAAAAAACTCAGGCTTCAGAATCCAAGGGCAGACAAGAAGAGAAAGAAGGAGTTAAAAATTCAGCACAGACTAAACCTAAAAGAGAAGGTTAGTACAAAGAAAATGGGAGAAAGAAGGAAAATTAGTTGCTGGGGTAAGTATTGTGAAAGGAATTTGGGGTTTGGAGGGGAAGGAATTTGAATGGCATCTAAAGAGATGCTCTGCTCTTTCTTTCCTCCTCTCTTCCTCTTCACCCATCTTACCCATCCTAAATGTAAAGGAATGGGAGGGGGAGGGGCTGAACATCAGGAGGAGGACCTTGTAGGAGCTCTGATCATTTATATATGGATAGATGGTTGCAAAATGGCATTTTCACTGAAAACCTCACTGGCCTTGTTTCTCACTGACATAGATAATGGACACATAGCCAACAAATGGTGGTCTGAATCAGATACCACAAAGACTTTCCTTTTTTCCACTGTGGACAAGTCATCAGACACTAGATCTACAAATGAAATAGCTTCTTTATACCTATTTAAAATAACACCTTAATAACATTACCTAGAAAGAAAAACAGTCTCAACCTAAAACTGAAAAAAACTGTAGGGAAGAAATTCTCTGCTGTATCACTTAAAATATTTTTATGTGTCTATTTGTTCATCTAACCCTTCAGAGTTTATCTCTGGAAAATATTACACTCTAAAAATTCCAAAAAATTAATGTTATCCTGACTAAACTATGAAAGCCTTTTAAATAGTCCAAAAAGGATTTACAAGTAGTTTCCTTTCTATCTGGGCAAGTAACAAATGAATTATTTACACAGTAGCTACTTTTCTCATTCATCTGGTTTGGATTAAATTAATCCCACTTTTGGATGAATGTTATGGTGAATCTAACATCTATGATTCCCACTTTTGGATGAAAGTTATTGTGAATCTAAAGTCTATGATGCACAGTGGCATTTACTAGCTATTACACAATTACATTCATCCATGCTTTTGGTTATTTCTCCTCCTTCAACATCAAAAATGTATAAAAAATTTCTGCTTATTAGGGAGAGAATTGTGATTATTTTGTTCCACATGCTAAATCAGCAAAGAGATAATTAATCTCTAAATGGTGGCGGTTGTTCTCTGAGAAAGACTGATTTGAAAAGGTGACTGTCACATCAGGGCTCCTCTCTGTGATCTTTCCTGGCAGGACAAGCTCACCATGGGTGCCTGGAGCAGCTTTTGGCTTCCATCTACTTATGCCCACTCCTCCTGCCACCCCTAGGTGATGCTTTGTCTATTAGATGCAAGCAACAAAAAGTTAATTTTCTAAAAAACTCTGGATTTTATGTTTTTCAAAGTATGTTTTCCAATTGAGCTATGAAGTCAAAATAAATATTTTAAAGACTATAATTGATGTAATACAACAACAATAAAATTTTTTAAAAAGACTATAATTGTAAGGTGATATTAGAAGGTGGTTATCATTCATGTAAAAACAATTTCTTGTGTATAGTTAGACAAGAATTATTCATATGTATGTTATATCATGCTGTCTTCATTCTGAGATTTATACAGCTATCTATCATAATATTTTATATTTCAAATATAAACCAATAATGGCTAGTAACCAAAATAAATGTTTCAGAAAGACATGATAATGAACTAATTCTTTCCTAAAATATTGAGCTCATTATTTATTAATCTTGTGTAAGGCAAGAAGCCAGGAAAAAGGATTTGTCACCCCTTCACTTGGGAATTCTGATAAATGTGATCAGGGCTAAGATGCTGCCCAGGCTGGGATGAGCTCAGCCTTTTTTGTTTTTCTTATTTCATCCACATCTGGCCTTTCACCCCATCCTCTTTGTCTGTCATTGAGATTATGTCCAAAGTGAGATAACTGGGGACAGGGACAAAATGATTTGCAAATTCCTTTTTAGTTGATTCAACTTCTCTTAAAATATGTTATTTAGTCCCATTAATGCTGTTTCCATGAAGTTACAATTAAGTTACCTGATGTCAAAAAGAATTGCTTCTTTGCAACTGTGAAGTAGTTCTAAAAGCATCTTTTATTGAAACAAGCAAATAAGTAAAAAAGAAATGGACCACGTGCTACTCCTTTGAGGGTAAATGGACAATCTAAAATTGATTAATCAAAAGCAACAAGAACTATATAAGATATAGAAATTCTCCATTCTTATTTGTGTTGGATTAATACATCAATTTGTTATATTGCTGAAATTCCTTACTTTCATCTCAGTTTTAGACTGCTTATGCAAAGGACACATTTGTATATTTCTAAAATTAAACAAAATATTATAATTTTTCCCTTTGTAGAAAAAGAGGAATTTCACCAATTAATAAAGAGAAATAGACAAAAAGTCATGATGACAAAGTGCATTTTGACCTCAAATGATCAGACTGAGTAAATAATCACTTACTTTTGTACCACTGGCACTCATAAATGCCCAGTTCTGGTGCCTTATCTGCCAGGATACTAACACCATCTTGTTTAGCAATTCTTGGACACCCCTGCCAGCCATTTATTCTACACCCCTGAATTTGCCTTTTGCTCTCCTGATCAAGACCCACATTCTTTTCATATAATATTGTTCACTTCCCACTTTCAGTTCTGGGAAAAGCTAGGTAACCTACAGTAATAGCCATTTCATCTCATGTGCTACAAAATACCAACTTTGAAAACCCAGTATCCATGTAATTAAGTCATTGCCAAAACTTGATTGTATTGAAGAATATCCTTGTTTGTAGGAAATACACACTAAAGAGTCTGTGATAGAATATAATATCAACAACTGATTCAGCATTAGGAAAAAAAAAATTGCAAATTTCTGCAAGTGTGAGATTGCTTCTAAGTTTTCAAGAAGTTAGCCACTAAAAATTATCCTAATTCTGTATTTAGTTCATTTAAATACTTTTACTTTTCAACTAAAAGATTAGCAAATATGGTAACTAAAAATATAAAATCTGAAGTATATTTTAATCATTTAGAATTAAAGACACTGGATGAACTTATTTTTTTGATTATTCTTAATGTTATTATAATGTTACTAGTAAAACAAATATAAGTACAGTTAAAAGATGAAATACATTTATGCCATTCAACACCTTAGGAATTTGCTGTCTAAGAAATTGAACATTATGTAGACAAACTATGGATTAGACCTAGCATGGCATTTCTATATTTTTATACTTATGATAGCATATTGTGTTTTGAGTATTACACATTTTTCTTAATTTTACAGATTAAAGATAAATATAGGCCTTTCTTTTCTACAAACAGCACTAAATATACACAGTGCAAAATGTACTCAGGAGAAAATGAGAAAATATATCCCTTAATCATGGAATCAAGAGATTTTATCCTCTAAGAGTGGAAAATGAGCTACATGTGTGTAATAGAAAATACAAAGATTAATATAATACAAAAATCCTGTTTATAGACAGGAAAGTCCATATAGTCATACTTTGGTTTTCACTGGCTTCAGAAATTGTCAAATCTGGTACTTGTCACATTTTGCCAAGAAAAAAATGCTTCAGCACTTGGTGCTTGCTCAGGACCCCTGGCACTTGCTAGAACTTGCTAGTACAAGTCAGGACATGGCATTGCCCTACAAGAGAAAATGCCTCATCATTCAGTACTTGGTGGTTTCGGCACTCGTCAGGAGTTCCAGAATGAATTAATGATGAACACCAAGGTACTACTGTATCTTCTGTCAGAAATGAGAAGTGAATTATTTAATAATGCCATTTCTGTTGTTTTCAGCACTTGTGACCTGATATTTATATGGGGAAACATGCATTGTTTACAGTTGTTTGTATAGAAAAATAATACAAGAATAAACTGTTTTGCATACTCACACTTGTAAACCTACTTTGCCCCATTCTGTATAAAGTCAGTTAATGAAGCCCTTCCGTTGATTAAATAGTGTTTAAGCAAGGAGTTTAGAAACATATAAGAGCTCTCCAATTCCAATAAGTAAATTGTTGGGAAATTAAAAGTTAAATAATTGGATGAAAAAAGATGTGTTTTTAAAAGGCAATGGATACAAGCCAACATGAAGTGCACTGTGGTTCTAGCATCATGTTGAGGCTTTGTTATTTTCAGTAGGGCAGGGTACAACTGAAGTGTACAGTTACCTAAAGATTCCTAAAGATATTCTTACTCATTTGTATGGAGTTTGTAATCCCTAGGCTGCCTTTTTCAAATACATTGCCACTTGGAGCTTTTTGCCTTAAGTGTTGGCCTCCTAGTTGTTCCTATAGAGAAGAGGACAGGATTAAATACAAACAACTTTTCTAGAATCCATAGAGCTCAGGCACATTGGTGGTTTGTTAGAAGGGTTAGGAAGAATGAGTTTGAGAAAGACATCTCTACTTTTGTTTGACCTGGGACCCTCTGAGTGAATGAAGTCTTCAGGTGGGACAGTTGAGTTTCCTCGGCTCTGAGACAAAACCACTAATTGGGCTGGAGAGTAGGACGGTACTCACAAAGCAGACTGGGCCAGAGTGTGGATGAACTAATGTAAATCCATCATCACTATCTGAAAAACAGCTCCAAGGACATGCCCTGGCGCCGCAGATAAATAGTATCGTACACAGGAAAGAAAACTAGGAGGAAAACAAAATACATTCACTCCACAGTTTCACTCAAGGTCAGTTCAAAATAAGTGAAAAAGTAAAAAATAGAAACTGAAAATCTAAGGTGTATTTTTTTTAATATTATTTTCTTTGTGGAATAGGCAAAATACATGATGAAACTACATGAAGAATGCAGAATTTTAAAATTCTACTTTTCTTTGAAATACATTATAGGTCAAGGCATACATAGTATCTCTTTTCTCAATAGTAATTCAACAATCATAATAAACCACAAACAAATATTGGCAAAGGGACTCAACAAAGTGCTTACATTACATAATTTATTGCTGAGGTTTTTTAGTAAAAATATCTAGATATGAAAGAGGAGACCTTAGTATTTAGTTTTAATTTTTTGAAAATGTCTATGTAATTGCTTCATTTTACAGGTTCGCTTTTACTGACCTATAACTACCCATTATAAAAATGAATATATTATATTACTTCCAATTCCATCCATTCTTTGATGTTTTCAAAAGCATGAAAAATTACTTCTGTTTCTAAATGAGACAATACCCAAATTTTTCAAGTTCTATTGCCAGGCATGTGTTTTTACTGTTCTTAAAATGGTAATATATAGTTTTGTTATGAAGACTGCCTACTATTATGTAACTTAACACAACTGATTTTTATAAATTTATCTTAAAAACAGCCTTATCATGTTGCTTATTACCATTTCCATTTTATAGGTGAGAAATCTGGAGTCCCAAGAGCTTAAACAACATATCAGAGTTAGTAAAAGGTAGGTCTTCATTTTCATATATTTTGTTAATTCTAAATAAGCATACTTTTCAATAAAAGAATACCCCTTACAACCATGAAATACCGTTATCTATAAAACAAACCTTCTCTTGTTTTATACAACTGTATGTTATTGAGATACCTGAGACTCAAAAGCAATTATATGAACAGCATAGAATATCAGTAAAGTTTTATAGTCTTTAGAGAATTATCAAATAAAATTCACAAGAAAAATTTCAGAAAATTAGCTATTTTTCCATTTAGAAATTTAAATTTTAAGTTTACTAGAAAGCAGCTTTTATTTTTAATTTAGGCATTTTCCCTTTCTGTGATTAGGACAGAGCATTAAAAGATTTCTTACCATGGTCTTAAGATGAATAGCTAGCTTAGTACATGTACTAAATAAAGTATAGCTGGGAAAATGTTTTTTTCATAGCTTGGTATATTTTTATTAAAATATGAAAATGTTCTTTAACCTAAAATTTTTCTCATTGTTGGAATATACAGTATCATTGTTTAGGCCATGATATCTGGTCTTGTTGAAGACTATAATAGATTTTGGTACAATGCACCCATTAAAGTGTTCTTCAATACTTTTTTTTCACCTCATAGTTCTAAGTTTAGATAAGTAAGCACTTTCACTAGCTACCTAGAGAAAGTAGAAATATTGGTCATAGTTGTCCAAATAAGTAAAAACCTATTGCTCTAAAGTAAACATTTTATTCACTATTGAGATAAATAAAATTTATTTAGGCTTTCCTTGGAAGTTTTCTTTCTTAAATTTATTAATATAAAGCAAATTATATAAAACAAATAAAATAGAGCAATGAAAAACATCCCCTTAGAATACCCATTCGACATTGGTGTCTGTACATGTCACAGGTAACTTACTCTAAAGATCTACTAATTGCCCTGTTGACGAATTTATGCCTTTTCTTCCACCAAACTTTGGCGTGCTGTTTTGACCTTGCTAAAAGTTGAATATTAAATTTGAACATGAACATTGCAACAACAATATTGTTAGTCAAATAAAATAAAATAAAATAAAATATAAATAGATAAAGGAAGCAAATGATTAGGTCTTCTGCAACTGGTTTCTATGGCAAGAATGTTTTCCTCAACAATACTTTAGTATTTGTATTGAACTGTTCATCTCTATGAACATGGCAAAAACTCCTTCATGTTCTGTTTTCATTCTCAGGAATCCCAGTCTTCACCAGATGAATGGCATGATATGGTTGTAAATATCCACCTAGCAAAGTGGAAGGGTGACTGAAGTGTTCCAGTAGAAGGTGAGAGCCCCATATACGTTAATAAAACTTGCCAATCCATGGCTACCATGGCAAAGCCACAGGTGCTCTGCCCAAGAGGCTGTACTACTCTAAATGTACTACTTATTTTCACTCTGTTAAAAGATCATTTGTATTCCAGCAAATGTACAGGAAATTAGGTCTATGTTTTTATGTGTAACAATAATTGTTTCCAATCTTCTTGAGATTTGAGGGTGGTAGGAGGGGGTATATTATGTGGCCCATAATGTTCTTGTTTTCATTAGTGTGAACTATTAGAACAGTCACTTAATCTTTAGATTATTTTTTCTTTCTCTTTTTGTTTTTCTAACACAGCATGGGAGTGAAGGAGAGGTGAAAATTGATAGTACTTTTGGTGAAAGCCTTTCATGAAGGCAGCCAGAATTTATGAAGGGGAATTTGTACATGAATAACTGATTTTCTAAGTTCCCAGTTGTAGAGTCTGCATGTCTGATAATAGTAACAGAAATATTTTATAAATGAAAGATTCTTTCAAAGAACTAATATTTCCATAGTCCAGAGTATAAATATTTTAAATTCTTGAATGTGATATATTCTAGAGGTGAAATGCTTTTGAATAGCAAAATATTTTTATATTTAAAGATTAAATAAAATTAATTAAATTTACATATAAATTTCAATACATCTTTTTAACTTTTCTTGGAGATATTTATCAGCTCAAGTGAACACTTCTCCATGCTTCTCTTTTACCTTCCTTTGGACATACATGCAAGTAATGGTGTGAACTAAATATACTTATTTCTTAGTGAAAGGGAGCAATAAATTATTTTGAATCTCAGATTTTAAAGGAAGAATAACAGATATTTTAATGTGTGACATAGCTTCTTTTTTCATAAAACCTTAGGCAGAAAGGAAAAAGGAAGTTTTCAGATTGAGTCTGGACACAAAGATTTTCATTTGGATCTGGCTCAGGTAGTTTCCTCTTTTCTAGTCACTTAGTGAACCCAAGAAAAAATTTTTTTGTATTTTAACAGTAACTAACTTAATGCTGTAAACAGGATATTGCAAACATTTTATTCTAATTCCAGTCACATCCCCTAAGCCATCCACTTGTCTGCATTGTCATTCATTTTTTGTTGCGCAATTCTATAAAATATAAATTACAACTTTCACCAACTAGTAAATGCCTATCCATGTCATACTTTAGTATATTTTTGGTACACCTAGAAAATAAGAAATTTGATCATAAAACTACACAAAAAGTAATTCATAAGCTTGTTACTGCTGATATTTACTGCATCTTTCTATTAATCACATACTTGAAGTGGGTGTTTTCTTAGCTATAACCTTTGTTAGAAATTCTATAACTTGAGGATTAATGTTCTGGTCTCTCTTTGATCTTAAAGTCAACTTATCACCACATAATTTCAGAGAAGACTCTTCTAAAAATATAAAGAAACTTTATTTTAAAATAATTTAATGTTAATGAAAATATCAAGTATTAGCTAATAAAATGAAAATAACTCAATGATAAAATATTAAAAGCTAGGAACCATATAATTTCACTCATATGGGGGATATAAAACCAAAACTCATAGACACTGACAACAGTATGATGGTTACTAGAGGGAAAGGGGTTGGGATGGTAGTAAAAGGCAAAGGGAGTGAAATATATGATGATGGAAGATGATTTGTCTTTGGGTGGTGAGTACACAATGTAATATATACTGTAGACCAAATACCATGGGAATGTACAATTGAAACCTATATGATCTTATTAACCAATGGCACCCCAATAAATTTAAATTTTTTGAAAAATAAGAAACTAAATATTTAAACAGGAAGCTTCAATGTTTTTTCATAAACAAATTGAAACCACTTCATTTTTTCAAATCATCTATACTCAACCTCATACCCAGAGTTTCAAATTGTATCATTTTGAAGCACTTAATACTTTAACCATTCAACTTTATATTTCACTATTCTTGTCATCAGCCTTTCAAACATATTTTTCTTCTTTGGTGCAAACACATAATTCCTAGAGGAACTAAAGAATATTAGTAATCTTCATTGTATAAAAAATATGTCCTAAATTCTGATGATTATGTGGAGGCAGAGAGAAAATGCCAAAAAAAGATTTAACTGTAAGACAGATCTCTATTAACATCATATTGTTGGTATTTTGTCTTCCCTTCTCGTCTCAAGTCTGAATTATGACTCTCCCTTTCAAAGTTGGCTTGAAATTTTATAATTTACTTTTTAAAATTTCTTTTTAGCTTAAAACTAAAAATTGGAATCATGGAAAGGGTTGAAAACATAACTAATTTTTTTTCCAAGTGTGCAAAAAATAATCACCAGTTGAAAAGTGAATGGAAATTATGGTCAATTGCCTGAGTTCTACAAACAAAAAAAGAGCAGTCTTTTCAATACATAAATTGACTTTGAACTTTTTGATAGCTTCTAATTACATTTGAGATAAAGAGCAAAAGTTTTATTAATTTAATAGCTCACCACAGCTTGTTGCATCTCAGTCCATCCTTGCAGATAAAATCTTCTTTTTAAAAGTCTTTCTATTAAAGAGGAGATTTATGAAAAATTAACTTCTCTAGTCCTTCTATATGTTAAAAAAAAAAAGTCCCTACTTTATTCTAACTTTTGAATGTTGGCTTGGTTGGGTATTTTAGTCCAAATTCCTTTTCTTTTAGTGCTTTGAAAATTAGAATCATTGTCTTCTTTCATCAGTGTAACTGTTGAGAAGCTGATTTCAATTCTTATTTTGTACCTTTTAATTAATTCTCTCTCTTTCTCCCTCTCCCTCATACCACCCTCTCTCTTTTACAGGTTCTAGTATTTTTTCTCTTTTGCTTTGATGTTTTATATTTCACTCAGAGTTTTTTCATTATTGTTTCTGTTCATTATTTTATTTGCCTATTTGAAAACTATACCATTGGCAGGATACTCAAATTTCTTCATTTCTGGGAAATTTCGGGCTTTACACCTTCAATAGACAGTTCTCTATTCTTTCAATCATCTCCTTCTGCAACATATGTGTATGTTGGCATTTTCAGATTCACCTTCCATATCTTAGTGTCTTTTTTACTTTCATACTTTTCCTTCCTTGAGTTATTCTCAAAGAACCCCTTGTGTTTATTTTCCAGCTCATTAATTCAATCTTTAGGTGTGTTATTCATGTAGCTATTCAGCCTATCTTGAATTTTTATGTCAACAATAATAATAATGTTTATTTCTAAAATCTGTGATTAATTTATTTCCATAGCATTTTTCTACAGGTTCTCCAGATGTTATATATTCACATTGTCTCTGAAAATATTAAATATATTTATTTTGTGTTCTCACTTTTCTATTAGCTCTTCCACAAAGTATATGTAAATTCTCTTTGTGTGTATGCTCTTTGCTGACTGTATTCTCTCTTTTATGGTTTAGGCTCTTAGAAGCTTGAAACTATGATACAACCTAGTCAAACACTTGAATCTGGTGAAGGCTTTAGAATTGACTTCTAGTTTAAAAAAATATAGGGGATAGAAGAATAAGCTAAATACTATCTCTGAGGAAGCAACCAGCCAAATCCTGGAGGTAAAAAAAAAATGTCTGTAACAGGCAGAGTCCACTCCTATTTATTATTCTGAATTTGACTACCAAGTCCCTTGGTCATTACCAGCTACACTGAGTACTGCTCTGTCAACCTTCCTCAAGCTTTGCTTCTGTCTTGTAATAGATAGCTCCATCACTGATGACTAGCTCTTGGGAAAACAGAAAAGAAATCTGCAGGGGTCAGACTATCTAGCATTTCCCACTGTGGTTTCCACATAATTCCTTTGTTGATTTTGCCATGGAGTCCACACATACACCCCTCTCTGCTACTACTAACTCTGTGAGGGGAATGCTATGATATCACCCCTCTTTATCCCATTATTCTCTTGCAGGGGATCCTTAGATACCATTCTTTTTAAAATTGGATCTTGCCTGCTTTCAGTTTCTCAGGGATTACTCAGTTATTATCTATCAATAATTTCTATTTTTATTTTCAAGGGTAGCTATGTACATACTCTGTTTTTTCACATATGATGGTCATAGCAGAAGCTTCTCAGAATCCATAGCCCTTTGACACACAACATTTTTTGTACATTTGACAGTTTTTTAACTGCAAGGACCTGGGATTTTCTCTTATTAAGAGCTTTCTCTGGCTGCCAAAGCCTGGTTGGTCCCTGAGCATGAAGAACAGATCCTAATTACTAAGGAATACATGTCCCTAGAACAGGTCCTCAACCAATGATGGGTGGCTACAATATTACACCAGCTTTCTTGCCCCTTGGATAGGACAATTGTGAGGCTTGTTCTGTACCATCCCCTAGATATGCCCAGCATGACTGAGCCCCTAGAGCCATCGCAGTAACATAAACTAATCTTTTGCCTTATTCATTCCCAAATCCACAAGTTTACTTTTCCAACTCACTCTAATTTTTACATCTGTGAATGAATAGAATGTCATTCTTTTTAGGATGTTGAATTAATATTAGGTACATTTACAATACATATTTCAACTTTATTGAGACTTTTTACTTAATGCAGAACAGATCTCACTCTTACTAAGCAATTTCTCATAAGTTTTTATGTCATATCAGGGACATAATTAAGTGTATAAATTATTGCACTATTGTTTTTAAGTGACATTTGGCTGACCCCTGGATTAGAAATGATTGGGGCACTCTTCAATTTATTTTACCATTGTCCCAAAGTCTTTTATTTTCATGTGTGTCTGCACATACACATGTAAATAGAATACGTTCTTTATCTTTTCTAAAATTACTTAGACATGTAAAATAAAGAAAACCATGTTGTAGGCACATGTAAACCTGTGTAATGGAATATTCATTGTTTATGTTGCTACAAAAATGAGAATTTTATAATTTAATTTATTTAGAATACCACAGACTTGTGCATTAGCATTTTAAAAGTGTTTACTAAATTATAATGGAAAATAGGTGTGAAAACATCTATGGACTTTTAGAACACAATTGTAGATGTATTCTGCTCTCAAATGCAAATACAAATGATTATGAGGGGAAATCATAAAAAAGTAAAAAATATAGCTTATTACAGGCATTTTATCTGCTTTTATCTATTTATCCTAAAAATGTGTTTTTTGTTTTTTGTTTTTTTTTTGCCTTAAGGTAATGTAGGTAATACAAAGATTGCTACACAAGATCTCTATCCCCCAAAAGTTTACAATATAATTGGTGAGATATAACATTTGAATATGGAGATTTGCATATACCAATGAGGAAATCCCAATGGAAAGTTGTATCAACTGACTTCTAAGAACATAAGGGAATCCAGGGAGCTGTAAATGAATGAAATGACATTCATTAAAATGTAGTATGCAGTTTGAAATAAGTGTTAATTTTGATCTATCTTAACAATTTCCACCTTTAAGGTACTAAATACTAAGAGTTCACTCATTCAACTATATAAAAAAATACATAAGAAAATATTTACTGATTATAGTATAACAATAGTATAGCAATGTGCCCAGTACTGCTTAAAGCCATAAGTAGAGCAGACAAAAATTATTATTATTATTATCATGGCACATACATTTGAATGGTAATCACAGGCAATAAAGAAATAATAAAAATGATTTTAGTCAGTTGGTGTTCAGTGTCACAGCGGAAAATAAAACTAGAAGATAAGAAGGGGGTGCTGTCCTGGGTCACGAAGAAGGGCAAATTTTAATTTTAAACACAACGGTCAGGGAATGTCTTACTGAGGAGAAGACATTTTAGTACACACTTGAAGGTAGGAGAGTGAATTCTGCAAGTAACTGGAGCATTGGAAACACCAGGTACAAATTCTTGAGGTGAGGGAACATGGAAGAGCAAGGAGGTCATTGCAGCTAGAAAGAAAAAAATAGAGAGAAAAGACAGAGATAGAGAGAGAGAGAAAACAAACAAAAAAAAAGATGGGCTGGAGACATAATGTAAGTGGGCCAGAACTTCTATTAATAATTTATAGAATACGATAATGACTTTGACTTTGATTCTGAATAAGATGGTATGCTCTTAGGGAATTCTGAATATAAAAAGGGGACATGATCTAACTTAAGTTTTGACATAATTAAGCACTGAGCATAGACCCTATAGGGCAAGAAAAGAATCAAGAAGACCAATCACAAGATTTTTATAATAATCTGTGTAAGAAATAATGGTGACTTGGGCCAGTGGTAGTTTTGGAGAAAATGAAGTGTTCAGATGCTGGATGTGTTCATTTTGAAGGTAGAGCCAACAGAACTTTCTGACACTATAACTATGAGGTGAAGGGAAAGAGAGTGATCAAGGAACTGGTTTTGCTCTGAAAAACTGAACAAAAGAAGTGCTGTTTATTGAGATAGTAAAGATCAGAAAAAGTAGATTAAAAAAAAAGATCAGGAGTTGAGAATGAACATGTGAAATCCAAAGATTACTAGTTAATATCTAAATAGTAATGTCAAAGAAGCAGTGGCATAGAAGTCTGGGGTTTAGGTGAGGAGGCCACACTGAAGACACAAATTTGGGAGATCTTGGAATTAGATACTTTTACAAGTTGTTATTAGCTGAGATGATCAGCTAGTTAGTGAGTACAGATAGACAGTGTAGAGGTGCCCCGGGCTAAGCTCAGTATGTTCATTGTTTAGAGAACAAGGGAAGGAAAAGGAGGGAGTAAAAGAGACTGAAAGAACCGTGAGAAAAGCAGGAGAAGCAGGTCCTATGGGGCCTAGGAAATGATGAGGATGAGTTTAGAGAAAAAGTGTGGTCAGCTCTGTCAAACACTACTATTGGAGGAAATAAGAGAAGGCCTGGGAGTTGGGGATAATATAAGATAGCAAGATTTTAAAATTCCAAATCAGGCCCTGGCTAGTGGCACAGTGGATAAGGCACCAGCCTGCAAACCCAAAGATCGCTGATTCGATTCCCCAGCCAGAGCACATAACCAGGTTGCAAGCCAGGTCTCCAGCCAGGTCCATAGCTGGAGGCAGACGAAAGGCAGCCATACATTGATGTCTATCTCCCTTCTGCCTCTCTCCCTACCCTTCTCTTTAAAAGTAATAAATAAAATCTTTGAAAATAAACAAATAAAATAAATAAATAAAAATAAAAATCAAGCACTTTCAAAACACTTAGGTCATTAATTAACAAACAATGAAGGAATTAAAATACAACCTAATGATGTTGGTAAAATGTAACAAATGATAATGAGCAGGAACTCAAGAAGAAGCAAGAAAGAATGACTATTGTCTGAATAGTCTTCCATTGCCTGAATAATCCTCAGCAAGAAAATGGTCTTCAAACAAAAAGAATAGTAAATTCAACATCTCAGAGTAAGAGGAACCTATGGATACAAAAAAACAGAATTACTGGCACAGTGACTTGCCAGTATAGCACTTGTTTGTGTGATCTCAGACTTGATGGCATTAGTCACTAACAGTCACAGAGAACGTGAGAGAATCCAGGAGGCTATAAATGAATGAAGATGACATTCATAAAAATGTAATATGAAGCTTGAGTAAAGTGTTAATTTTTATCTATCTTTAACAATTTCTAGAATCAATTGTTAAATGGATAGCTTTGGAATACTCTTCATCTATCCATCATTTAATAAGCATTTACTGAGTATATACTATGTACAAACATTATGCTACATACTGGTGATCATAAAAATAAAAGTGGCCCTGGCTGGTGACACATTGGATAAGGCGCCAGCCTGTGAACCTAAGGTCCCTGGTTCGATTCCCAGCCAGGGCACATAACCAGGTTGCAAGCCAGGTCTCCAGCCAAGTCCATAACTGGAGGCAGGTGAAAGGCAACCATACATTGATGCTTCTATCCCTCTTTGCCTCTCTCCCTTCCCTTTTCCCTAAAAATAATAAAATCTTTAAAAAATCTTTTGATATATTATACATGTATTATCCTTTACAGTTACAAAACATTTTGCAACACCATATATATGCTATGATCATCACAGCAACTCTACATATGTTGTAGACTAAATAGATAGCACCACCTCCATTTATCAGATATATAAACTAGGATTCAGAGAAATATAGTGGCTCCTTAACCACCTGAGCCCATTCTTACAATAAATCTTCTCATATGTATCTTTCTATTTTATTCATTCTGTTCCTCTGGAGAACACTGGCTAAGTCCACTAATCTGTGGTGATAGAAGAGTGTGCGTTTCTTTACAGTGTGAGGGCCATGGTGGTGACTGGACATGGGCACTGAGGGAGCTCCTGCAGTGAGAGAAATGTGCTATAGCTTGTATTAGATGATAGTCACATGGATGGACTCCATCTTCAGAACTCATCAAACTGAACACTTAAGGTCTATGTATTATGTCTTCAGTTAATTGTATCTTAATTTAAAAATCTAAAACAGTTAAGACCTTTTTTTTTTCCTACTGGAGGAATAAAAGAAAAATAGATGAAGATATAAGGAAAGCAATTTCAGTGTAATATAAAGAAATTCTAAACTTTAGAGTTTTCAAATGTGGAATAAGCTATTTAATTAAAAAGTAAAATGATTACATTTGAAAATAAACAAAATCAGAAAGGCCAATTGTTAGAGGTTGTCTAGTATAAACTCCTAATACAAAAATGATTTCTAAAGCATTATTTTAAAACTGTTCATCAATCAGTGGCTATGAAATCCTAAGTTAGCAAGGTTTTATTGAATTTAGTCCATTTTTCATTGCTAATTTCTTTCATTTCTAATTAAGTAGCATTCAAGAATGCTCAAGGAGCAAGAATAGCAAAAAGGTTTATGCCTATGATGTGAGACTGATAGTGTCTGAAGGGGTGGTCTGAGAAAGATTCTGAGGCCAAGAACACAGTTCAGTAAGGAGAATCATCATTGCTTAATGATATCTGTCATGGGTATAAGAGCTGAGGGGGTGACATAAGTAGCAGGAATTTGCCATCATAGAGTTAGAAGAAATATGTGAAGCTGTATATCTGATTTACTGTCACTGATTTACTTTCAGAGGTTGAGGGATGTGTAGGCCATGAACCAACAAAGAATAAATTAACAGAGAAACAAAACAAGAGAAAAAAGATATATGAGAGAAAGATCAGTGTCAAAATACAAAAACTTTGGTTTTGGCTAATTTTTTCCATAGTTGCCAGGTTTGGACAACCTGAAATACTGTAATAAATTGGTTTTATTTTGATAATTTAACATAGCCAGATTTAAATAGCCTGGGTTTTCAATTAATAAAAGTTAAAATATTGTAATGGTTCTTTTCTATGACAGATTGAAAGTGCAAAAATGCCAGAAGAAGGTTTATAAGAGAGTAAATCTAGTAGCAACCAAGCTGGATTTACAGAATTAGAAGTACAACTCAGGAGCTTTGTAAGGCATAACCTTCTTTTTCCCTGTCACATACAAATCTAAAGTGACCAAACACTTTAAACATGCAACGTGTAATTTCCTGCTGAAAAAATGGCTTAGCCCTGGCTGGTGGCTCAGTGGATAAGGCACTAGTCTGTGAACCCAAAGGTCCGTCATTCAATTCCCTAGCCAGCACATAACCAGTTTGCAAGCCAGGTCTCCAGCCAGGTCCATAGCTAGAGGCAGGTGAAAGACAACCATACATTGATGTCTCTTTCCTTCTCTGCCTCTCTTCCTTCCCCTTTTTCTAGAAATAATAAATAAAATATTTTTTAAAAATGGCTTAACCCAGCTCTCCTCCTGGCTCAGTCAGAAGGTCAATTCCTCAGAAAGATTTACTGCCTTACAATGAGTGAAGCTCCATTTGGAGCCTCAAATGTGGTAACATACAAGATTCTCAAAACAAGGCTAATCACTAAATGGGAA
Source organism: Noctilio leporinus (assembly GCA_004026585.1). Lineage (NCBI taxonomy): Eukaryota > Metazoa > Chordata > Mammalia > Chiroptera > Noctilionidae > Noctilio > Noctilio leporinus. The sequence goes on along the minus strand of PVIW01001285.1, from coordinate 67,943 downwards.
GCTCAACTAACTGGTTGAGGGTGTTTTATGTTCAGGTCATGCCTTGGCAGATGGAGCGAAGAGAGCCCAAGAGAAAAGTCCAATGGCCAGAACACAACACTTTGCGTGTGGAATCTTGGGATCTGCTCTTCCTTTGCATGGGGTCCCTGTACAAATGGTTTAACTTCACATATATGATTTTATCATAAGTGCAACTAAGACTCTGCATACTTCCTAAGATGTTTTCCAGAAAATATTACAGGCAAAATTATGAAGGTTAAAACAGGGAGAAAAAAACACTATACTGAAGCATTCTTTTTTTCAACCTAGGTTACTTGCTTTCTAATTTCTCTTCAGTTAGCATGCAGAGTCACTTAGGGGCATTTTCATAGGCATGACAGTTTTTATGGGATAAAAAAACACTGATGTTGAAGTTCAGGGGTCAGAACACTTTTATGACAAAGGGCAGCCTGAAGTCAAATCTCCCTACTCAGGGCTTTGTTTCTTACTACTGACCCCAAAGTTAGGGATTTAGTGAGCTCCCAGAACAGAGATGTAGCCAGGTTAGAAACCAGCCTTAGTTTAAATAAGTGAGTGTTGAATATTTAGGAATAACCAACGTTAAATTTGTACAGAAAAAAATGTTTTAAAATTTTAGACAAGTTAGAATTAGAGCATTGAAAACTCTTGAAAGGAATTTTCACAGCATAAGCCTGAATTCTCAGTCCAAGTCCTCTTGCTTCTAAAGTAGCCTGGCTTAATTTTGCTTTTGGGCAACTTTATTTCAGTTATGCAGAACACAAAGGAGGAAGTAGAGGGGAGGAAGAAAATGAAAAGAAGGATAGTTGAATGATCTGTCATAGATAATCAAAGTGTGGCAGGACAGGATAAAGCAAAATTGAGTAGTAAATCAGTGAGAGGTACCAACTCAAAGACTGCTGATCAAAGCATAGCATGGCAGACTGCAAGCTATTGTTGGAAGATACTGATACCACCAACCATGTATGCAATGGCCTCTCCTGAACTTTACCTTTTTCAACCTAAGAGTTGCAAATCACCACTTTAGAAGTAGCAATACTTTTGTATCAAAGTTATATGAGCCATTGTTGTTACGTATTAGAAAAATAAACATTTATTTGAAACTTGGAAAAAAACGTGTATTTATTTTTGAAATGTTTACTTTAAACGTATATGCCATATATGCACTATGTGTGTATATATATATATAAACACACATAGTGCATATATATTTAATTTTAGTTAAACTTTTATTCTCTGAATTAAAATCAGCTAAATTCTTCTGGTCAAAACGTAAATCTATACATCCTGCATTATATCAACTAAGCAGGGAGTGTGTTTGCTGAATTCTGGTCTAAAATCTCTTGACCTGTTCTCTGCTGAAAAGAAAGAAGAAAGAGAGAGAGAAAGAAAGGAAGGAAGAGGAAGAGAAAGGGAAGGAAGGAAAGGAGGAAGAAAGAAAAAGGTATTATTAATAATTCAGTCCATTGAAAATTAGCCCATTTTCAATGAATTTAGGTGATGTAACCAGAACATGCTTTGGCTGTGACTAGTTCTATGACTAAATCATTTGAGAATTGCTTGTTTCTCATCATCATTTGGTCTTAAGAAACATCATGGGTGTCTTCTACAGAAGACAGTAGACCATTGACAAAAAGCCAATGAAGACAAGCAGATGTTGTGGTTAACAAGTTGGAGAAGAAGTACATAAATTTTATTCCAGAAGTACTATAAAGAGAAAAATCTAAGCTTGATCCTCTACCTCCTGTTTGATGGAAAATATTCAGATGCATTTGCCTAAACTCATCAAAGAAACTTGGCAAGTTGGTCTTTTTCTTTCCAATAAATATAGGCCAAAAAAGAACATAAGTATGCATATTCTTAAAAAATGAAAAATTGAAGCAAATCCTACAAGTCAATAAAACTTTACCTTCCACTAAAATATTTGGATAGTAACATGAATGAATGTAGGTACTGTTGCTGAGTAAGCTTATTTCAGGATACGTCATATTGTTTCATTATCAGAAAAAGGGAAGGGGCCAATTTTGTGTGTTTATATACAAATCCCTGAACTAAAAATCTTCCTACAGGTAAAAACCATGGATACTTTATGTTAAATATTAGGGGACTAGAAACTTTCCATTTTCCATGGACCTTGCAGAAGTCTTTGGTATGAGAATGAGGGAGAGAAGATGAAGCCTGGAATATTGGCACCAATAAACTAACAGTAAGGAAGATAGAGTGTTTTCTACTTCCCAAAAGTACTTAAGGCCAGGAATATGTGAATAAAATCAAATAACAACCAACAGTAATAACCAGATAAGCCAGAGTTCCTGATTACTGTCCAAAATGCATATTTCCCTGATACAAATAGTCTTGTTTGCCCTGGCTGGTGGCACAGTGGATAAGGCGTAAGCCTGCAAACCCAAAGGTCACTGGTTCGATTCCCCAGCCAGGGCACATAACCAGGTTGCAAGCCAGGTCTCCAGCCAGGTCTGTAGCTGGAGGCAGGTGAAGTGCAACCATACATTGATGTTTCTCTCCCTCTCTTCCTCTCTCTGAAAAATAATAAATAAAATATTTAAAAATAAATAAATAAATAGACTTGTAGGGTCTCGATTTCAGAACAGTGAGGCCCTAAGCAGAGAATCAAGTTATACTGTTCCTAGACTTCTGACTTACATAACTGTGAGATAATAGGTGTTGTTTGAAGCCACTAAATTTGTCATAGTCTGTTACACAGCGGTAGAAAATTATTAGACTTATAACTATATTTGTTGGATCAATTATGACTAATCTGTGAAAGAGTCCCCCTAACAGCGGATGTAAACTGTCTAAGAATCTTCTTCCATCTCTGGGATTGTGTAATTTTAATAACAACTTTCTCTGATAATGCATTGTATTAGCTGCTTGTTTAAAAATAACCTGTTGAACTGATGGCATACTTTCATATATGTGAGATGTTTGTCTGTAGAAATTCTTTAAAATAAAATTCAGAAAGCATAGATTGGAGTTTTAATAGTAGACAGGGTTTTGTTTTTTTTTTAATCATTATTAAACCAAAGGGGGTTTGTGTTAAATTTAGCAAATTCACAGCATTTTATTGGAAATATTTTTACTTTTGTGATCCAAACCTGTGTAAAAATTGTAAGTTGTTCAAATCATATGCTCATTTAATGTTGCCTTAGAGTGTTTTCCAAAATGAGAATTTGATCCAATGTCATAATTTCAAAGGATATAAATCTGGTAACCATAAAGTGGTAAGCCAACAGGTTCATGAGCAGTGAAGCAGGTATGTTTCCATTCAGTCTCTGTATTCTTTATTCTGGAGAAACTATTCCTCCACCAAACAAATCATTTTTTATTGAATTTATTGGGGTAACATTGGTTAATAAAGTTATATAGGTTTCAGGTGTATAATTCTATAATACATCATCTGTATATTGTATTATGTATTCACCACCCCAAGTCAGGTCTCTATAACTATTTATCCCCACTTTACCCTCCCCGTACCCCCTCTTCTCTCTGGTAATCACCATACTGTTGTTTGTATCTGTAAGGATTTTTATTTTATTTTTTGTTTTTTTGCTTAATCCCTTCACTTTTTTCACTCAGCCCCTTAACCTCCATCCCCTCTGACAGCTGTCACTCTGTCTCTGTATATAAATCTGTCTCTATTTTGTTTGTTAGTTTATTTTGTCCATTAGAGTCTACATATAAGTGAAATCTTATGATACTTTCTTTCCCTGACTGGCTTATTTAATTAGCATAATACTCTCCAGGTCCATCCACATAGTTGAAAAAGGTAATGTTGTCTTCTTTTTTCTGGCTGAGTAATATTCCATTGTATAGATGAACCACAGCTTTTTTATCCACTCATCTATTGATGAGCACCAGAACTGTTTCCAAATCATGACCATTGAAAATAGCACTGCAATGAACATAGGGGCACATATATTTTTTCAAATCAGTGTTTCAGATTTCTTCAGATTAATTCCCAAAGTAGAATCACGGGGTAATAAGGCAGTTCCACTTTTAATTTTTTAATAAAACTCTATACTTCTTTCCACAATAGCTGCACCGATATGCATTCCCACCAACAGTGCACAAAGGTTCTCTTTTCTCTATATCCTTGCCGGCACTTGTTTGTTGAGTTATTGATGATAGCCATTCTAACACATGTGAAGTAATATGTAATTGTGGCCCTAACTTGTACCTCCCTGATGACCAGTGACACAGCGCATTCCTTCACATGTCCATTGGCCATCTGTTTATCCCCTCTGGAGAAGTGTGTATTTAGGTCCTTTTGTTTTATTTAATGTCTGTTTTAAATAACTAGTATGGTATAGTAAATAACCATGTATGGTAATGAAAACCACATCATTAAAGCACATATAATACCAATATTAGAATATATTTAATGGAAAAAAAAAATGAGTCACTTCAAATTATACGCCACCACCTCTGGGTGGTAAGTCTTCTATCTCTTTATCTACAACAGTGGTTCCACATCTACTTTCAAATACCTGAAGTTAATGGTAATATAATTGAAGGGATTAAAAGATGCCAACTGACTCCTCAACAAATCAGAAATAACCATACAGTAAAACATTAGAGCTTCTGGTATCTAGAAAAACATTCATGATGTTGCCTATTGAGTTGCCATTATTTATTATCATGTCTGCTCAGAGCTGTTCATGCCTGACCAGTGAGGCAATATTTCGTACATTTTAGGGTGCATGCAACCACTTGTTGGCAGTTAGTCAGCATTGTGCTCATTCTCTTCCCTCTTGCTCATAGACAGCTTGTCCCTCAGTACCCCTCTGCATGAGCTTTTCGGTACTTATCCTCCCTCTCTGTTCCTAATGACACACACACCCTTCACTTGGAGTTCTCCTCACCCCACTGGGTGTTGTCTTTAAAGGTCTCCATTTTTGCATCCTTCTACATGCTCTTTCTGGCTCGACGAAACACATCCCAACTTTAGTTTGCTCTCCTCACTTGATGTTTAGCAGCTACACCAAGCAACCTCTCCTATTTTAGACTTTTTGGGGTAAAAATCAGACATGTGCCCAGTGCCTACTGAGCCCAGGGTAAATAGTAGATCAACATCACCTATGAATTTACTAATCTACTCAACTCTGGTGGCCTACTCATTTCTGCAGGTCAGCCAGCAAGAGGTCAGCCTGCCTTTACCACCAAGGATCTCCTAAAAGAAACACCTTAATAAGCTCACGGTCAAGGGAAAGAGCTCCCTCCTATAATCCTTTTCAAAGCAACTTCCTCCTCTGTCTGATTTCTTTGTTCCAAACTTATCATCTTCTGTAACATGGGTGAGGATGGTCATAAGATCACTACTAGTTTTCCTTTTAGAAATTCTGATGGAAATGTGAGCACTTAAAATCCATTGTTCCTAGCTTTGAAGCTTCTGTTGAAACTGTGGCAACAGGAGGGTCATAGTTAACATACAATGTTCTAGACTGAGAAAAGAATAGTCACAGGTCCTGTAGGTTCACTTACACTAACATTCAATAGCTCCAGAAGCTAAAAGAAGGAATTTTCTAAGTAATAGAAATAGAAAAAGAAAACTTTCAAAATAAAGTTGTATATTTAGTGGCTCAATTATGCATTTCTTCAACATCCTTTTCCTGTCCTTTTAATTTGTGTGGGGGGGTTTAAATATGTCCAAAAATTCTTTTATACTCCTCCCTTCAAGAGGTGGAGCTTAATTCCCCTCTCTTGGAGTGTGTGCTAGAACTGATGGAATAATACAAGGTAATAAAAGCCATTGAGAGTTTCTTGTTCTTTTCTGTTGGATCACTTGTTCTGAGGGAAGGCAACTGTCATGTTTTAAAGATTCTCAAAGATCCTTAGAATGAGGCCCCCGTGGCAAAAACCATGTGATCTTAGTAGTGGATCCTCCAGCTTAAGTCCAGTCTTCAGGTAACTGCGGCCCCAGCTGACAGCTTGGCTATAGACTCATGAGAAGCAGCACCAGCACCTCAGCAAGGCTGCTCTTGGATTCCTAACTTACAAAAACCATGACTTAAAAAATGTTTGTTGTTTTTAAGCCACTAAATTTTGGAGTAATTTGTTCTGTGGTAATAGATAATAAATAAAATATGGTACCATCTACTTTCCTGCATTATCTAAGCTGTATATACTTAAAAGATACCAGTAATCAATAGCATACTTTAATCACTTTGCTGTATGCATGTGTATGAAATCACCACGCTCTACACCTTAAACTTCCACAAAGTTATATATCAACTGCATCTCAGTAAAGCTGGAAAAAAGACCTTGACCCCAAGTCAGATGCTGTGATAACTTCTTTTTGTATTAATTATTTACCCAAGCGTGATTACTAATGCACCGATGGATCGGTTGATAATCTCGCCTAACTCTAGATGAATTGAATAGTCCTAACAGGAGTTGCCTAGAAGGACATACACAGATTAACATAATGTGAATCTATCTATTAGGAAAGCTTATCTAGGTCCATAGCCACACAGGTTACTGGCAGGTAATGAAGAGAAGATGCCATTGTATAAAATTATTCTTCTGTTACTGATATTGAAATTCAAATATCACAATATATCCTTCTTTGAGATTAGCTAGGTGTTAAAATTCAAATAACTTCAGTAGGGAGTAATTCTTTGTTGTTTTGGATACATTATTCTTTTTTAGTATGAATGAAGGGTGCAAGATCAGGGTATGGGCCACCAAAGAGAAAAAAAGGAAATGATTCAAAAAGCTGAGAATGCTAAGGAAATTTTCATGGTTTTCCAGACATGTGGAGGGTGGTCTTGTGCCCTTTCAAGCTCTATGAATTAGATGGCATCAGCTCCCAGAAGGCAGAGACCAAATTGTGTATCTGTTATGAATAGTACCTAACATAAGCCAGTTAATGGAATACTAAACCACAACAAAATCATCAGGCACCAGATAAAGTTAGACATTTATCCTAATAAGCAGCTGTTGGACTTGAAACTGTCAGCAACATCACACAGAAATTCCTGGACATTTCATTAGGGTCACCTAGAAACCAAATCAACAACAACAGCAAGCCAAAAAAAAAAAAAAAAGAAAGAAAAAGAAAATTACCCGAGGCACAAAATCAGGCTCCTGGTGTAGAGCTGGTCCTGAAACACAGCTTGCAGCCAGCCAGTCAGCTGAGTTGCATTATATGCTTGCAATGGAGAGATGGCAGCTGAACCCTGCAGCCTGTGGGGTGAGAAACCAAGGGATGTGACCACCACAAACAGTACAATTATAAGAAACAGGAATTAAACAGTGACGAGCTGACTCAAAAGGCATCCATTCCCTCTTGGAATCAAAAGTAAAATTGAAGGACAGGCTATGCTGGGGATCAGAAATCAGAGATAGCTCAGGGCGTAGCTACAGCAGCAAGCAGGAAAGAGACAGTGGGCTTGTGGAAGCATCCTCCCTCAAATGCAGAGAAGGCAACCAAAAAACACAAGAGGGAGGCCAATAAAAGGAATTTATTTAATACAAAAAATTGTGTAATTATTCTTACAATATTTGTTTAAACTTCAGTCCCCTTTGAAGTACTCCCCATCTGATGCAATATACCTATTGAGACTTTTTTTCCCACTGTTCAAAATAGTTTTAGAACTTGTTTATTTTGATGTCTTTTAGTGCAATTGGCATTTTTTGTTTCACCTCTTCCACATCAGTAAAATGTTTCCCTTTAAGGACTTTCTTCATCTAGAGGGAAGAAGAAAAAAAAGTTGCTCAGGGCAAGATCGGATGAATAAGGAGGTTGGGATACATGCCATTTTTAGTCAAAAACTACAAAACACTCAGTATGACATGGGCAGGTGTGTTCATAAATCACTCATCATGAAATGGACAAATGCCTTGAAAGTCTTCAAAAAAAAAAAAAATCACTAAAGCCGAATACAGCCTCTCATAACAACACCAGCTAGTACACTGATAGAAGTGTTCCTAGAACACTCACTTAGTGGAGAGAGCCTAAACTACAAGGGGCCCACCTTCTAGAATATAACTCTGGGTCTTGGGGGGTTCCCCCTCTTATACTAAGCATCCTGTTTACACACATAATCAACCACACAAGTTGTTCCCTACTCCTCTCAACAACGTACCCAGAATATGCAAATACAAACTACCACCACCTTTGAGCCCACATATGGAGCAATGTTTTCATTTTCCACTGACACCCTACAGAGTAAAGTCTTTTTCTGTGTATGTAAATCTAAAGTGTTATATTACATAATTGTTAAAACCCGCATGGCACTGAATTTTTAACATAAAGAACATTCGAGACCACATGAAAACAAAACATCATTATAAACCAATTTTAAAAAGCCTTCAATTCCAGTGAAAAATGCTCAATGGGAAAACATAAAATGGTTAGAAACATGAGGCATATATTATTTTGACACTCCAGATTATTATTTTTTTTTAAAGATTCTATTTAATTATTTTTAGAAAGAGGGGAAGGGAGAGAGGCAGAGAGGAAGACATCAATGTATGGTTGCTTTTCACCTGCCTCCAGCCACAGACCTGAATGGAGACCTGGTTGGCAACCTTGTTATGTGCCCTGGCTGGGGAATCGAACCTGCGACCTTTGGGTTTGCAGGCCGGCGCCTTGTCCACTGTGCTACCAGCCAGGGCTCTCCAGATTATTTTTAATGGCAGATTGAAACTAATTATTTTAGAGTGGGAAAAGCCATTAACATTGATTTTTGTCAACTTTATGATATTAGCAGGACACTTAATACTCTGATTTATGGGAAAACTAGAACATAATGCCTACAAGTGAACTATTATATAGTCTTCCTGCCACATTATTTTATTTTGTTTTTCAATGGAGAATGTTATTTTGATCATTGAAAGGGTTCCACAATAGAGATTCTGGCTCAGTAGCTTGACAAGAGGAACTATACAATGCAGACCAGAATATTTTAAATTATTAAATTATTCAGTTATTGCCTAGAAACTTAAATTATATTCCTAACTTATCATTACTCTTCTATGTAAATTCCATATAATTTTTAAAGAATTTACAGACATATAGGGAGGATATGCTTTGTCATGTGCATTTTATTTCATAAACATACAATTAACATTTTGAGCTCTGTATTTAGAGAGATAGCATGGTATGCAAGACAATTTCTTAGTTTTTGAAATCACAGGAAAAATGTTTTCCTTACTGTAAATAATAACATCCCATCCTTAAATAATTTTGCAGCTAAATTCCAATATGACTTCAAATTTTATAATATAGAATTTGTTTTCATGTATCATGAAACATAGCCTATGACTTGAGATGGTGCCAGGAATTAATTTGTCAGTGAAGCAAAAGCTCCTTCAATGTAATAAGCTACACTCTCCTTTTGGGCTTTATGAATTTTTAATTCCTTTTATTAATCATAGATAGTCTCTTCCACAATACCTCTAGAATAAACTTCCCAATATGCTCTTTAGCCACAATTATAAATCCATCACTCTCATACCACCTCCATTTGGCATCAGATAAATCCATGGTCAGAATAAGCATATATATTTAAAATCCTTCTTAGGCCATAGGAAAATCAGGATCAGAATATAGGAAATCAGTGTAAATGACTTATGGCCCAATGTGAAAATACTGAGTCAGATATGAGTAAAAAACAAGTCCAAATGTGATGAACCACTTGGTGATTTTCAAGTTCATTTGGTTCTCATCTATCATAATCAGAATATAATCTATCTTTCCTAAGAGAAATCTTATTCTTTTATTTTTAAAAAATCATAACAGCCTACTTTAAAAGACTGAATGTCTCACAATCACCAAGAACTTGATTCGGAGAACTCCTTGAAGATTGTTTACTTCATATCCTATCTTGATAGATGAGGAAACTCAAACATTTGCCCAAGTAAACAGTCTGTTAGATGCATAGCTGAGACTTGAACCTGGGTTTCTAAAGCTTTTTTTTAATGTTCTTACTATTTATTTTAAAATTACTTTTTATTGTAAAATATACCATGCATAAGCATATATACTATATATAACTCATGTTCATTTTAAATAATAATATTAGAAAAAATAATCATCCATGTACCTCTACCATGTAATAGGATCTCTCTCTTTCTATCATAGGTAGCTACTATTCCAGATTTTGATCTTTCTTTTCATTTAAAAAATAAATTTACCACACATATACACAGATGCATCCATACTTGCTATTGTTTAGTTTTGCCTGTTTTGTCATTTAGGTAATGGAGTCATTTCAGTGTATTCATTTGCTTTTTTTTTTTTTTTTTTTTTTTTTTTTTTTTTTTTTTTTTTTTTTTTTTTTTTTTTTTT